>VMRN01000123.1:318094-352400 GCA_010277015.1 Poeciliopsis turrubarensis
TAAGCTAGCCAGCATAGTCTGTTGTGAATGCTAACCTAGCTAGCATAGCCACCCATGACACCGGTTTTTTGTTTGTCCGCCATTAGCTGAAGGTTCTTCCAACCGTTTTTGCAGTTGAAATTCTCTCTCCTTTTTATGTGTCTGAACCTTGTGACCCGTTTGCTAACCGTTGTTCTGTTTTCACACTGACCTTGGCAACCCGGCACTAATCGGTTCTCTGATTCAGAGATGAAAGAGTCCGGAGCAGATCAGCTCTGGACCCCCAGGGAACCTTTCCGTTTCAGGTGCGGAACATTAACAGCCTGCAGAATAAACAGCCGATGCGTGAATGAACAGCAGCGCCAGTGAAGACAACATGGACACATTAATAGGATTCACAATAAAAATCCATAACGTGTGAGTTTCCTAACTTTTTACATTCTCTTTGGTTTTATATTCAATAAAAACACGTCTACTTAGTGGCTTTTACTCAGAATCACCAAAATCATTTTTAAAATTAATGAGGTCAACTGAAATTTGACCTACAAAGTGACAAAAATCCCTTCCCCTCATAAACGTGCCTGTCTTTTAAATGTTCATCGTGCTTTTTTATTCTTGCAGATGCAATAATTTGTTAATACATTCTTACAAAATCTTTTATCTCTGCTTTGCTTCTATCCATTATATATTTAATCTATTGGTGAACAGATAAAAGTAAATAATTTTTATATTTGGCTGCAAGTAATTCGGATTAAATCCTTCACTAAAGTTTATAGTCAAGAGTGAAAAAGGTTTAACATCTTTATTTTCTGTGAATTTACACGAATAATGAGTTTCAATGGCAAATGCAAACTTTCTGTAAAATCAGGGAGCAAACTCAGAAAAAAAAAAAAATTCCACAAAGACAAAAGTTGCAAATTGACTTTAAAAGTACACGACTAATTAGCACTTTCAGCTCTTTTGCGGTTTATTGATCTCAGTTTGCAAAGTGATGAGAAAAAGTCAAAGTTTCTGGGACAAACTGGAGTTTCTGCTGCAGCCCAAAGCGACTCTTTCACCTGCTGAGGACGTTTAAGACAAAAATTTACATAAGTAGTTATTTCACTTTTTCAAAAGGTAAATTATTCTCCTTGATGTATTTTTTGGGGACTCAGGAAAACACAAGGTAGTGAAGAGGAAGGGAAATTATTCCCTGAAAAGTGTGGCTTGAATTTGAGGTGATCGTGCAAAACTACCTTAGAAAATAATTAGCGAATTAGTCAGAATTTTTTAAAATTATTTTTTATTTATTAATAAAACAATAATAAAAAGCCAAAGCAAACGGCTAGATTTAAAAAATGTGGCTGGGTTGAAATAACTGAACAGCCTATAATAGTTTGTTTCGCTCAGCGGAAACTGGAGCGTTGCTGCAATGCAAGGATTCAACCACTAGAGGTCAGTGTTGGATATCTGACGCTGCAGCAATTCTTTCTGTTTTTGTTTCTTTCTTCCTTTCTTTCTGTCCCTTTCTTCCTTTCTTTCCTGTGTTTGTTTCCTTTCTTCTCTCTTTCTTTTATTTCTTTATTTAATGATGCAAACAGAAATTGGGGTAGAAGAGATCTAAAGTAATTTTTAAAATTTTGATTTCTACTTTAAGGGACAATAACAAATTAGGAACGTTTCTGTTTGATCTCATTACTAATCACACTGTGTTTCCGGCTGTATTGTTTTGTTTTAGTCAGCGGCGGACAGTGTCCCTGTCATCATCCTCATCCTCTTCCTCATCCTCATCCTCATCCTCTTCCTCCTCTAGCAGATTGAGCCAGAACAAACTTCCCTTCTAATCTCTGATCAGAAACATGAACACGTTGTTCTGCTCCCTTGTTCTCATTTAGAGACTGTTCTTCCCTCTGTCGCAAACTTTAAATAAATATTCAGTTTTGTATTTTCTTCTTCATGTTTCACCTCCGCTGGTTTCCTATCAGCTCTGGACTCGTTAAAATATATTTCTTTTTGTTTCCAAATGGCTCCTGCAGCAGGAAGGAGGCCAAAAGGAAACTCAAAATCTACCCGTTTGCTTTGGCTTTGTTTGCACACACACTTTTTGGTGGTTTGACCTTTCTGACCAAAACAAATGATTCCATATAAATTACAACAATAGGATTCATCAAAAATAATCCTTTACAAGTCAGTGAATACATTAGAGATGAAAAGGTTGAGACGACTCCAATATTCAGGCAGGACTGACCGACGCTGCTCAGTTTCCATGGTGACGCTCGGCCCCAGTTTCCCGGATGTGCTCTTTTCCCTGTTCAACATGGCGCTGGGAAAGTAAGAGACTTCTGCTAATGTCAGACAGTTTCCCCAAACTTCTCCCGCTCATGCTCCACTAGGCCCGGGAAAGTTCACAGAGTCCCCTGCGAGGCGGCGGAAAGCGTTTCTCCGTGTCTTTCTGGGTGAGTGAGCGGCTCCGGGTTTGGCGAAAGTATTTCCAGGTTATTTTGCTGCTCCGCTCCGCGCTCCGGAGCTAACAGCAGCTAACGTTAGCCGCTGTCGGTGCTCCCAGGCTGGCCGCCGCCGAGGGAAGCAGAGCAGCTTCTTCGCTCTGATTTAAGGAAAACTCGCTCACAGCCTGATGGAAAGTTCACAGTTTGACATGAATGACCCACGGTAAACGTCTTAAGCTGCTCATGAATGTAACTCCCGCAGATATGAGGCTGAATCTGGTTTTAGTGGCTGTTTCTACATGAGTGTGACGTCGCTGCTCATCCAGAGTTACGATGGATTTGGTGAAATGTAAACCAGTTTGGCCCGCGGCGGGTTTCTGAGGCTCATCAGGCGTTTAAAAGTTGCTAAACTTTTGTTTCCTCTAGCATGACGTTCACGGTTTATTTTTATGTCAGGATTTAAAGCAAATATGCCCATTTATACCAACAAAACGACAATGACGAGAAAAACAGTTGAGTACTGATTTCAACTAAATGATTACAAATAAAACCATTTTAAAAACCATGTTGGAAAAACACCAAACTCCTGGAGCTCTGTCTGTTCAGGCTGATTCCTGGATCTCAATTTTTTTTACTTTTCTGAATTTTAAAGTTGTTTAAAGAAAATAATTTACAAACACCAGAGCATTGTTTATTTTTATGTCACAATTTCTCCCATTTTATGGGAAACATAACCTATATTTATTGAGAATAAATTTAATAAATTAGAGATTATGATTTTTTTTTTCTGACAAAACTAAAAGCATTAGAGGTGCTTCATTCTGTAAAAAACTAAGAAAGGGATTTTTATACATGCTGGCTGCTGTGATGGACATTTTATTGAATATTGCAGGGATGACATCAGTTCCAATAAGTTTTTCTTTAGCATTTTAACTTTTGAAAATATTTAGCTCCAGTGAAAAGCAAATAGATTGTTTTGGTTTTCTTATGTTTACAACATTTTGATTCCATTTAAGACAGTTGAGCAATGGTTGAAATTTTAATGATGTTCAATCATTGTTTACATCCTACGTTTGGCTTCTTGTTCAGAATTATGATGCATGTCTCACGTAACAACGTAAAAGTTGGATAAAACACTTTGAAAACAATCGGACACATATTGTAATTGGACCATTCAGATTGCCGTGAAAAAGACCAGATGTTGGTCAGATTTTGGGTTTGGGTTGCGTTTGTCTGCTGTCTGATTGTAGCCATGAATCGTTGGGGAAAATCTGGAATGTACAACTTCAACAATATTGCAAATATTGCATGTGTCGCTGTGAATTTGAAGTTTGTGTCAGTGCTTCACTAGTCTGCTGCACAGCAGATTAACATTTTTCTGTGTTAATCTGTGGAAAGTTATGGGGTTAGAACAAAGCATTCTCGGATTAAAACAGAATCGTGTTCTTCCGACACACCAAATCTTGTTACTGGAATGTTGGTGGAGCTAATATTTAAATGTAAGTTGTTAGCTTATGTTGACCGAGAGGTTTAGTACTTTACTGACCTTTTCAGATGTTCTGAAACATCAGTAGCTGCGTCTCAATTGACTGTATAATTGGAAAATCTTATATTTCGAAAATAAATTTGCTTAATGCAGTAATGGCAGTTTTGAAAACAATTCTTGTCAAAAAAAATATTTTGGGCTGAAGATGGAGTATTTTTTTTTTATTGTATCAAAATTGGTTTATTTTGCAAAACTGCAATGGAAACAGTTTTTTTCACATCGCACGAGTCACTTGATCAACAACAGGATGTTACTACTGCTAGAAACCACAAAGAAGACAACAGGAAGTGGTTTTTAATAACTTATTACGTGGATAAACTTATTCTCATGTGATTTTAATCGAGTCTCTTTTTTAATGGAAACACTGCAACTGCAAAATTGTGGGACTTTTCACATCAGTAAAATATTGACAGAGTTTTGCGCACACTTGCAATGAAAAACCAGCTTGTGTCATAGCACTAACTTGCAGCAGTCCTCTGTTGTTTTAGTGCTTTTTTTGTTCTGGATCAACTACAGAATCTTTCATGCTCTGCGATCATGATCGTTTATGTCTGCAGTGAGTGGAGGGAGTTCAGTAAAGTTGTCCGATTGGTGCTGGGTTCATACAGCACATTCCTGGGATGCCAGAGGTGCATGCAGGGGTCACTGTTCTCTCACATTATACATCACACCTCAACAGCAGCGCCGTCTTCATGCCCTGCAGAGCACCTGGTGCAGAGCTGAGCTGATAAACATTCAGTCAATGAAAAGAACGTTTAAAAACCCTTGATTGACTCTAACTTAGTCAGCAAAAGCTAAAATATGAGTTGGTTGATCTTTATTTACTTATAACAAAACATTGAAGTTGTGATGATAAAATACAAGCTGACTATGTTCATTAAACTGAAAGTGTGCTTCACAAAGTTAACCAAAGAAGAACAGGAAGTAGCATTAAGCCTGTCACAATAAGCAATAAATCAATTAATCACACGGCAAATTAAAACAACCTCAGTTTTCATTTCCATGGTTTGTTTCTCTCTTTCTACCAAAAACCAGATGATTAAAGTCTTCAGTCTGGTGCTTCAGTCTCAACAACCGTATTTTGGCAGTTTTGCTTTAAAAGACATCATAATTCATTTTATTTGTTGTTTCTGTTGTTTTATTTGTTTTGGCTACTTTAAATGTCTTCCAGTTCAATGGTTAAAGTTTATTTCTTTATTATTTGGTTGTTTAATTCTATCGCTGTCATTCGCTCTGTTATCTGGTGAATCTTTTTGCAGATCAAATCCCTTTTTTTCTCACTCTGTTGTACAAACACCTGCAGGTGAATAATTAACATGTTTCAAAAAGAAACAAAAACATCTTTATTCTGAAGTATTTTCATTTTTAGTGGTAAGAATCCAGTTGGACCAGTTTGGATTCCGCTCTGACTCGGTTTAATTTTCTGTCTGCAGCTCATTAATATGCATCACAGTTTATCTGACGGCTCACGCAACGGAAGTGACAGCACGAAAAATACAGTTAAAGAGCAGGAAATAAAACTTTAATCTCCTTTTTTATGTTCTTAACCAGTTTATCTGAATGTTTTGCTCAAAATGTCTTTTCAACAAAGGATGGTTTGACATTACTCTGTTCTCTGGTGAGATACGGTGGGCTGGATCCTTGTCCAGAGGACAGTTTCTGTTGGTTGGACGGGAACTGAACTGACTGAAGGTGTTGGAGTCGAGGAAAGACAAGAGGCGGCCTGTGTTTCCTTAACTGAAGCGTCAGAGCAGAAGATTCACCTGCCAGTTTGTCGAAGGAAACGCGGTGAAGCTGAAGCCGCCTCGTCTCCTCTTGAGCGTCGTCATGTCGACTCTGAAGACCACAGGACTGGTCCTGATGGTCGGTACCATCAGAACCAGAGGAAGAACAGAGTCTCAGAAAGACGCTCATGTCTGTTTTGATGACGACAGTGAATTATGAAAGTGATGGAGAACATTCTGCTGCTGTCCACTGAGCTTCCTCACATCCATGATGATTCATTAAAAAAGATTCATTTTCATTGTAAGCCAATATTTTGCATTGATTTAACTTCATATGAGTCGTAATTTTTAATTTTCATTTTGGATGAGAATTATTCACAGAGCCATTCCTACAAAATGTCTTAACTACTTTGTTTACTTTAATTATTATATGCTTAGTTTTGTAAAACGAGATTTTATGTTAAGATATATTTTTTGGGCAATTTATCTTCTGACTTGACAATTTTTAGTGTCACAAAAACTTTGGACATCCAGAGTCTACAGGATCAAAGTTGGCCTGTTTGCACAAGTTCTGGTTGGGAAACAAGAAGAAATTGAGAAGATGAAGAAACAATACTTTTCTTTTTAAACGTTGCTAAAGAACTGGACTTGGTGAACAGAAAGGAAAATCCTCTGAGGAATGACTGAACCGGCCAACTCCAACATGGGCCTGGAGGCGCTCAGAACCAGAAACAACAGCGACTGAACTAAAAAAAAAATCCTGCGTTAGTGGAGCAGATCCGTTTCCGACACCGTCAATCAGCTGCATTTGTTTGGCTCAAACCCGCAATTATGGCATCTTGTAAATGTTTGCTGCAGGGCTTCATCCGTGAAACAAGGCCTGCAGAATCTATTCGATTTGAAATAACACCATGCAAAGAATGCAGCAGATTCCTGCAGCGCATTTAGACTCAGTTTAACGCGTTCAGGTGAAGTCGACAGAGTTGCTGCAGGACGGGTCGCCCGTCGTCTTCTCCTAGTTTTAGAGCGACGCGAGAAAAACGCAACAAGGTTGTTATTGTTGCATCGACTGAAACTTCAGGCCTGATAAGCTGAAGGACACGCTTGTTGCTGCTGCAGCAGCAGATAAGATGTGAAGAGCTGTTTACTCACCGCTGAATGATGCAGAGCGAAGCAAAGCAGAAAATTATGCAACAATTATTTTAGTAATCAATTATTCTATCAATTGTTAGGCCGATTAATGAATTATTTGGGTGATTAATCGGATAGAAAATTTGATGATACATTAGAAATACATTGAAAGATACAAATAATTCAGTTCCTTTTTTCATAAATACCTGACATTCCTTGATTATTTGTAGATTGACAAATTTTTGCATAGTTTTTTTTATACCTTTAAAGCAAAATGAACATATTTTTGTACAGTTTTGGTGTAATTACTGCTGAGTATGTTGTTTTTTTCAACACATCGCCTTTCGAGAGTCTGTTCACTCCAGTTAATGATTAATTACTAAATAAGTTGACGACTACTTATTGAATAATCAGTTCGTCACGATTAATCGTTTCAGCCCAGAAATTATGCTTCCATTTCTGCATCTCCATCGGTCAGAGATGTTGGCTAATTTTGTGGCACTGCTGCCTGTAAGCATGAGCAGATTTCTTCTTTTCAGATGAGATTGAATTGGATCAGAGAAAATCAGATTCATTTCCCTTGTAAATCTGGATATCAGCAGTAGAGGAGGAAGCAAAATGTGAACTTTATTGTAAATGAACAATAACCTGACCTACTTTCCTCCAGTAGTTTGTGTTTGAGTTTTAGGGAGTTGTAGTTTTTCTCTTTTTGAAAGGCCGATCCATTCTTTGTCCCTGTTTTGGCTTCAGTAAATGTTTGTTCTGCAGTCGTTTCCCGTTCTGGCTGTGAAATCATGCTGAGGCTTGTGTGCTCCCAGTGTTGCGGAGGATTAACAGAAACAATACAGAGAGACTTCTGGATGGTGGCGGCGTTTCACCTCTGTTCCGGTCGGGTTTCAGAGGAGGAAACGAAAGCTCTCGCTCGTCAGGATGAGAAGGACAGGACTCGACCCGTTCCCAGATTATTTCTCCGGATCCCGCCTTTTGTAGGACTCTTGAAAGAATCTTTTTGTTCATCTTCACATAATATTTTCAAGCTGTGAGTAATCTTCACACAGCTTTGCTTGATCCCTTCCAGCAGGTTCACAGGTCACATGATGTCTGATTAAAGAGCAGCACTTTTCAGGACTGTCTTTAAATCTGAGATCACATGACGTCTGCGTTTTCCTAATGAGAGAGGCGATAATCGCACCCTCAGTGCTTCTGCTTACGACATGACATCATGATGTAATGACAACGCCACCGTGACTCACATATTTACTGGACATTATTCGGGATTATGGCTGATCTATTGAGAAATCAAATTCAGCCTGATTTCTCAATAGTTTAGTTTCGTAATTGAGTTATTTGGCGATTAATCAAGTAATCAGACAATTGTCCTGTCCTGCAGTAGCTGCTTAAGCTAGTAAAAAAAAAACTTATGAAGAAGATGCTACTAAATGATAATTCAGTAATTTTTTTTAAAAGAGAAAATATTTTATTTCTTAAAATGTTGCACAATTTAAATTTAAAAAAGAGTGTAAGCCTGAACTAGGGATGTGCGACGTGGCAGGAAATTCATATCACAATATATATTGTAATAGGTGGTGGTAATAATACATACCACCATGTGATTTATGTAAAACTTACAGTACAAAGGAAAACAATCAGATACTAATTGATTGTAATGTGTATATTTGTATGTGTTAAAGGTCGTTTAACACTTGTTGCTGTCCGACCGTGGCATCTGCCGCGCTCCTCTGGAGCAATGAACCTGGTCCAGATAACTGATGCTTTTTGCACCTGCTTTTTGAAATAGTTCTTCCTTTGCGCACTCAGCCACGCTGCTTCCCACCTGCTCTGTTTTGATGCCCCCTGGTTACGTCATCAACAAGCTTTGCCCCAGTTAGCCGGTAGGCTACAGATCACAGGCCAGATTTGTACCGCAGACCATTTATATTGTGCTTTCCTAGCATGAAGCATCTGAAAATCATTCCCAAAGCGCTGGTACTGGACCAGCAACCTGATTATTATTACTATTTGTGCCCCAACATCAGTATGCTGTTGGGGCTGATGTGAGCGCATGGATCTATCTGAACAAATAATAATTAAATTAAAATATACTTTATTCATCCAAAAGGAAAATTAAATATTTTGTGGTGTGTATGTTTAAACCAGCTGTTTATTTGGGGTAAGAGCACATAATTAGCTCAAATGAACAACTTTATTACCTTTGTCACTTTTTTCTTATCGCTCGTATTTATAATCAATGAATCTAATCTATTTCTAAACATGAGTCAGCGAGTATCGGGCCTCGGCAGATTCTTGTCCGTCCTGTTTCTTCCTCCGTCTCAGTGGGTACTTGTTTTCTGCTGAAACAGAAATCGTTTGTGGATCTGTTATGACTGCTAAGTGGATATTCCTGTTGTCCGGAAATTTATACGACGTTTTCTGTCGCTCGTGACTCACCGAAGTTTGTTTTTACTGAAGCATGTCGAGTATTTTCATCTGTAATCCGAGGCATTTTTCCGTTAATCTTTTGACTAATTCACATGTTCTTCTGTTTCCAATGAGAGGCGTGTTTCATGCAACATTTATTACTTATACGTTGTATAACTTTACGTATATTTTAAGTAGTTTTTGCTGTGTTGTTTGGTCTAAATGGACATCAAAGTAAAACTTTAGTTAAATTGGTGAATTTTTTTGTGCTAGATGGAGGATGAAGTGTTTGGTTCTTTTTATCCTGTTATTTTAAAATAATTTGGAAGTGGACTGAACTAGTCAGTTTCCCACGCTTGTTTAGTTGCATTTATTGTCATAATGTCCTCCAGTTAGACTTCAGTAAAGTTAAGTCTTGAGGCCCAAAATCAGACAAAACTGATCTTTACCTTTAATCAGATTAAAGGTGACTTTATTTTTATCTATTTATGATTGAAAATACCATTTATTTTTGGTGATTCTCTTTCAAAATGTTAAATTTATGAACAAAACAGGCATAAAAGTTTTGAATAAATCCATGAAAGATGTAATATTTCTGGATGGGTCTGAAGTCATGGAAAATATTTACTGCAATAGATTTGAATCTTTAGTATTGTTTTATAAGCTGTTACAATAACATTTTGCATAATCGTCCAAGAAATGATCAATATAAACAATAATATAATCATTTTGAGACTATTTACCACAAATATGACAAAGGCATAATAATGCAAGTACATCAGTAAACTTTACTTTCCAAAGAACATTTGGCCTTGGAACTGGAAGACATCTTAAATATCCCAAATAAATAAAACAGGCGAAACACATAAAATGAATTTTGAAGTATCTGTGAACAAAAACACCAGACTGAAGACTTTTATCGTCCAGTTTTTGGTAGAAAGAGAAAACGATAAATCATGCAAATGGAAATTATTGCCCTCGTTTCAATTCATCATGAAATTAATTGATTTATTGCTTATTGTGACTGGTTTAAATGTATCATTTTGCAACCGAAACCAATTTAAAGGTGCCTCTGGGTCTATTAGAACTATTTCTTTGTTGTTGTTGAGCGTGTATAAATCTGGAAAAGGTTCCTTCAGGCGCATTCAGAAAGTGTGTGTTGAAATCAGTGTGGAAGTCAGCTTGTGTACTCATTTACCCTACTTTCTCTGCTTGTCTTTATCATTGACCTTTCCACATTCCACAACCTGCGCCTGAAAGTCGGCTCTCATTGGCTGCAACACTGCGAGCTTTGTTTGAACTTGGCCTCTGGATTGGCGGCTTTGTGCGACTCTGCCGTTGATACGTCGGCTGAACCAGTTTCTGCTGTATTTTTACTCAGGAATGCCTGCAGGCTTTCTCCTGGCTCAGGTATTAAATACATTCCTCATCGGCACCTCAAAATAAATTCACCTGTTTTCTTTATTGAACAACCAAACTTTTCGTTCGGTTGTTTTTTTCTTTGTGAAATGTTTTGTTTTTTGCTGATCTGATTGCATCCACACTCAGGCAAATCAAACAGTCGTTGGAGGGGTGTGACTGGATTTCTAACGTCATGTTCTGTGAATTGGCTTTGTCTGTGTTTTGTGCTCCGGTTGGTGATGAATGTGCTTCTATTAACAGCCAGGCTTGGTATTTCACAGCAGCATGCTTTGATTAGATAAACAGGCTAATTTGAGGCAGACTGTCACCACTTGTTGTGTAAGAGGGAGTCATTATCAAAATACACATTTGCGAGGCTGGAAGTTGAATATATTCTTGTTTTTAAGATTTTCTGGTTCGTCTTTTTACTGAAAACCTGGAGAACGTTCGGTGTGTCGTTGGTCTGACACACCGAACGATTACCCCGTTTGTTTTAGACATGAACATGTGCAGAACGAACGCAACGATAAAAAGTGAAAACAAAACAAAGAGCATTTTTTGAGAAGCCATTTTAAGGTGCAACACCTGATCTACGCTTAACTACTCACCTGAAACACGAGCTGCGTTTCCATTGACCTTATAATTGCACAATTTGACATTTCAAAAATACATTTGCTTAATGGAAATACATTTGGAAACACGCCAAACACGTTTTCTGGCCGTATCAAAATTGGTTTATTTCGCAAAATTGCAATGGAAACATTTTTTTTCACATCACGAGTCACATGAGCAACAACCGGATGTTGCCACCAAGGAAACGACAAAGAAGACGACAACAGGAAGAAGTTGGAAGGTGATGGCGCAGTTCCACTGTTGATTATTACAAACTTGATCCATGTAAAACTACAGGAATAGGTTGTTTCATAATTTTCCCACCTTCAGTTTTGGTCCTTGAACGCATCACGGGTTGTTTTGGATCTGCTTTGTGTAAGACGTTACTCATGTAAGATTACCAGAGTATTCCGGGAAAGCTACTTAAGTACTGAGTTACTGATCAGATTATCTGACTTATAGTTAATGACATCAGACAAACAAAAATAAACTTTTATATGCAAATTCTGGTATTTTAAAGACTAAAATGAATAAATGCAAATGAAGGAGAGACACTTTGGCTCTTTTCCACCACTGTTAATTCAATCTTGATCCATGAACAAAATGAAAAAAGAAAGCACAGCAAAAGGTTGTTTTCTAATTTTCCCACCGTCAGTTTTGGTCCTTGAACGCATCCCTGTTTGTTTTACGCGGTTTATAAATGTCCGCTGCCCGCCGGTTTGTTATTTAACTTGGGGGGGAAAAAACCGAAGCAAAACCAAACCTGGAAATGAACCTCCGGGCAGGAAGTGTAAAAAGTCAAATGTGCGTCACGTGACCGCGCAGGTAAAACACCTGCAGGTCCGTCTGCGAGGCGAGGGGCGGAGAGGCGGAAGAGGCGTCGCTGTTTGTGCTTTCCAACCCGCGTTTGGCTGCTGACAGCGCCGCGCTAATCTTCCTCCCTCCCCGCCGACCGGCTGTCTCACCCCGCAGCGGCACAGCGCTGAAGCCGGAGGAATGCGACACGCTGCGTGTTTCCGAGCCCACGGCCGCTCCGCTCGCTTCCGCCGCTTCCACCGTTAATGTCGCTGGATTCCTCCGCGGATCCGGTGCCGGTTCGCTGGGCTCGGTTCTGCTTCACAGTGAGTATCACTGATCACAGCTGAGTTTCATCACGACTCGAGGAAAGTTTGATTCTCTTGGTCGGTTTTGGGACATAAAAAGCAGAATAAGTTTTATGTCGGTGTTATTTCCCTCCCAGTGTTCCCATTCAGACCTGTTGCTGACTGGAGACAGCTGTTGGCCTCCACCATCACAGTCATCTGTCTTTATTTGCACAAGTGTTGGTGACACATGGAGCTGAGCAGAGAGGGGGAGGATGGCCATGTTTGCACTTTTAACCGGAGTTTTAGTGGAGAAAAGGGGAAAATGCAGATACATTAAAATTTCAGGCATTTGCAGATAAAATAGAGCTGCTGCTGCCTTTTGGTTTTGTGCTTTCAGTTGAAATCTGGAGGAACAAATCCTGTTTTTAATCAGCATTAATAAAGTAATTAACGGCTGTTACACACAGAACCATTCACTGCTTAAAAAATAAAAAGTTATCATGTTATTTACTGTTTAAGGAAACCTCAAACTGTCAATATTTTTACTATTTTTCTCCACTTTGTTCAATACATTTGAAAATATGACTAAATGCACTAAATTTGTGCATGTTAGTGTCATAAATCACACTGTCTAATGTGACTGGACCTAAAGAAGCAGATCACAAATAGAAATGTTTTTAAAGAGCAGTATTTGTGTTTGTGAAGCTGTAATTGATGTGACACACAGTTACAGCCTTACAGTTTCCTAAAGATATAATTATAAGTAGTTCTTATTACACGTTTATAGCTGTCACAATGGCGCCACAGAATAGCGAGATAACATTTTAAGTCCATGTCACCCATCTCTAGTTTCTATAAGGTCAACTCACAGCAGATTTCGTCAGGTTTATTGTATACAGAGTTTTGTGAACAACCTGTGAATTATCAGCTGGATTCAGCAGCAGTGAGCTAATATTAGAGCATCGCAGCAAAAAGGGCAGCCTGAATGCAGCCTTACGCTGAAAAGCTTTAAAGCCAAAATGCTGTTTTGTCCCGGTAAAGAGCTGCTGCCTCCAACTGAAACGTGGGAAATTGGTGATTCTTGGCTGGTGGATTTATAGACTGGCAGTTTCTGTGGCAGGTTTCCAGTCATTCAGAGGAAGTTGATCATCTCAATTCTTGGGTCGGCTGTCATTATGGCCAGTATGTAAAAAGCCATTTCATTAAATTTCAAATGTCTGACATGCTAAACGGTATTTGCATTGGATTAAACTCATTAAAGTTGGGATTCATGTCTATTGTAAATGCATTAATTTGCGTCGACTCAGAGATTATGGCATAGATTAGGATAATCTTTTGATAGTTTTGTTGCTAGGATAAGTTTGGTTGTGTTTTGCTGGTTTATTTTTGCAAAACTGCAATGGAAACCATTTTTTCATACGAGTCACATGATCAAACACCAGATGTTTGCCACTGGACGAAACCATGAGGAAGAAAACAGGAAGTAGTAGGAGGATGATGGCGCAGAATGTTTTTTTTTTTTGACTTATTGCCTGAACAATCTTGCCGACGTGTGACTTTAATTACGTTTCTTATTTAATGGAAACACAGTATTTATGAAATTGTGATGTTTCAACATTTTGACTAAGTTTTGCCCAATTTGTAATGGAAACTGAGCGCAATTTAGTTTTTCACAAAATGGAAACAAAAATGGAGCTGCATCAGATTTTGCAGGTTTCGTCTTTGACTAAAAACATCAAGCGATTTCTGCTGCTAAGTTAATTCGTTTGTTTTTATTGTATTTACCCAGAATGCCCTGCTCTGTAGCTCACTTCCTGTTTTTGGACCAGCCTCTGGTGTGTTTGATGTTCATATATGCATTCAAACTGCACCAAAGTTCACTTGTACTGAACCGGCACAGAGGTTTGTGTGCGGACCAGTGTTCATTTATTTTGGTCTGTATCAGACAAACGGACCGGAGTTTCTAGACAAACGGACCAGAGTTGGATTAAAGCGGATTAAAATGGCTGGTGGGAATGACTCCGAATCGCCCTGTGTGGGTAGAAGAGATGTTTTGATTTCCTGTTCCTGTCTGCGTTGGTGTGGACGCCTGGTGTTTGTGGGTCCACAGCTTTAGAAGCATGTGGTGCGACAGCAATAATCTGTCCCTGTGAAACGAGGCCTGGTGTGGAAACAGTCGTCTTGTCTTGGATGTGAACAAAACAAAGAGGATGATTTTAGATTTCAAGAGAAATGGGGTTCATCAGGTCAAACACCGTTTTATGTGTTGCAGAAGAACTGGTGGTGGAAAATTGTACGAGTTGCATTTAGTTTAATAAAGTATTTCTGACTTAGGGCTGCAGCTAATGTTTATTTTAGTGATTAATTTATTAATTAAATAAAATAAACTGCAGATTTTTCATTTAACCATGTGAGCAGCTGTCAATGCCAGAAATGCACAGGATTAACAGAGTTTGACCTGTGACCCTTCTTTTTGTTGATGAAAATACACAAACATATTTCTCCTAAGAATTGCTGCTCTATGGCTGCAACTAACCATTATTTTAGCAATTGATAACTTCATCAGTATTTCCTGATCATTACTCAATCAAATAAAGACAAATCGCACATCCGTCATGTTTTTAATTTAACCACTTGCGTCACTTTTTTACAATATTAGCAATATTTTTAAATTAATAGAAACAAAATTCAGTTCCTTTTTAAACATTTGAAACTGCCACTTGAGGAGTTTTAGCTTGAAATATATTCACAGACATATAGTCACAACTGGCTTCAGTTCAACTTGTATCATTATTCACTGAAACTGGCATCTTTCACAGAGCAGACCACCCACGCACAAAACTAGAGTCAGACCAGAAGACAGCGCCTCTGTCCAGAACTCATCAGTCCGGTTCGGTCCACGGAGCAGACAGGCTTTCTCACTGTTCAGCCAGGCATGGATGGACAGACTGCGAGGGACCGGTTCGCTTTGGGAGGAGGGCGGGAAACCAACTCAGGAATGGGAAAACTCAGAAAATGACAGAGGAATGTAACGGCTGGATATGTACAAGGTTTCATATTTTTACCATCATTGGTTTTTAGGGAAAAGTATGACGGCGTTTTAAGGCCGTTGAAGATACAAAAACAAAATTTTCCTCAAAAATGGCACAAAAATTTTGAGATTAATTTCAGAAAAATTCTAGAAAAAAACTTGAGGTTTAAATCAGAAAATTTACAAAAGTGAAAAATTTCTAAGATTTATTTTAAAAAAAATGTTCTTGAAAAATTTCAACTGAAAAGAATCTGAGCTTTAAACTGTAGTTGCTGTCCATGTTTTACTGTGAAAGGGGCTTCAACTCCCCATTAGCTGCACGCCCTCCTTCAGAATGCCGCCCTGGGCAACCGCCCATATGGGACATATCAAAACCCGACACTGAATGCTGCTTTAAATAACTTTGAGTCACTTCAGAGGAAAATAAACACAAATCACCTCCGACATTCTCTCACTGCTAAGCTAGCTGCTACATTAGGGACTGGAAATGTCAAAATAAAAGCACTTCCTGTTCCGTTGCTTTAGAAAGACAGAATTTAGTAGCATGTACATGTTTATGAAAATAAAAACTTTTTCATTGTTTATGCAGTGACAAGATGTTTGGATTCCGAACCCGAAGTGATGCAGGGATAAACTGGACCTAGATTATTAACATCTCCACCACAGTTTTCAGTTAAAACGCTTTCAGGTGTTACATTGTTGGAAAATGTTGATGAATGTCAGTCTAAATGTTTTATTTTCTTGTTTTGGATTCTAAACATTCATCGACAGCCTGAATGGTTTCATTAATCAGAATCAGCCCTTAAAAAGCTTCTTCGTTGAACTGCTGCGCTGTGATCTGCTTCCTGCTTGTCATTTTTCTCGCCTTGCATCACGTCTTATGATTTCTTGGCTCCTCAGGGCTGCAGTAAAATCTTGTTTTTCGCCCACAGTGATTTGGAACCAGATGAAGGATAAAACTCAGAGTTTCAGAGCCAAAATGTTCTTTTACTCCCAGCCTGTAAATATGAAAACATCAGAATGATTCATGAGTCAGAAACTTTCCCTGATGTTATGGATGAAGCAGTGCTTTACTTTAAGAAGTATTTCATAATTATCTGGTGCTTTTACTCCAGATATTTCAGTGAATGATTAATTATTGCCATTAATTGACGATTATTTCAATCCGATTAATCGTTAAATGTCAGCAATGGAGACGCTTTAACACCGTCAACATTAGGTAAATGTAACACGTTTTTATTTTTCAAATCCCACAAAATGTTCTGGTTACATTGACTAACCCTGATTCAGCCTCCGTACATAAACGTCTCTCTGGTAAATATTTCTGCAGTTTTAAATGCTGGGATGTTGCTACATTGGTAGCGACAGATTTTTAAAAAAAAATTTTTTTGTTTCTGTTTCTGGGTGGGTCTCTTCACATCAAACATCCCTGCTGTGAAGGTCTGTAGTAACTCTGCAGACTGCCTGGGCCAGCAGCATGACTCACGGCCTCTGGCTTATGATCCACCCTAATCGCCCGAGTCGGCGCTCCCACCCTGCTCTCCGTCACTCTGTCCCACAATCCATGCATCTTTTTTTTTTCTTCTAGTCTGTTTTTATTATTTAAGCAGCGCTTGAAGGTGTGGCGCCGTTTATTTGTAGGAAATAACAGAAAACTTTGCTGGATGAAATGAAAAATCCCCCTTAGCGGTCTTGCATGCTGCTAACCAGCAGGGCTCTGTTATGTTACTGGGAGTGTTTTCTCTTCAACCTGCAGGTTTTTATGGAGTCAAACCACAACAGCCTCTGGTTTTCAGGGGACGTCTGATGTCGCACACTGCAAAAACACAAACTTTTACCAAGTATTTTTGTCCAGTTAGAGCAAATATCTTAGTATGCTTGAAATAAGACAAATAACTTTTCAGCAAGAAATAGGAGTTTGTTCTCAGTCAATAATACCTTAAAACTCTTGAAAAAACTCCTGTTGCATTGCAGAATATTTCACTCACATGTGAAAATGTCTTGTTTTAAATAAAATAATCTGCCAGTAGAAAAAGTACTTTTTAGAATCAATATTAAGGCTTTATTGGCTTAAATCAGCTCTTACAGCTTTCTAGAAACTTACTTGTAAGTTAAGATATTTGCACTAGAAACTGGATCAACAGTCCTTGATGAGATTTTGCGTTTTTGCAGTGCACTTGTCCTTGTAGATGTTTCGCAGTGGCAGGAGATTACTGCTGCTCAGCAGGCAAAAAAAATAAAAAATATGAGGTCAGCAACGATTAATAAGCTGGTGACCCGATTTCACCAGCGAGCAAACACACATTTAAAAACCTAATTATTCTATCAGCAACTTGTGCTTGATTTTCATGCTAGAACTGAGTTTTTAAAGCTGACAAATGTATCAAAATATAAGCTTTTGATTTCACTCTATCCATAATTATTGTATTTTATGTAAGTGATCAAAATGCTGCTAAGCTGTTGACATGACCTTTGCTCTTCAGTTGCTCTGATTTTCTCTCCACCCAGGTCTGTGTAAACGTCTGCTTCTGGCTGTCGCAGCAGTAGTCAAATGATAATTGTTGTTTTGAGACCATTTTCAAGTAATATAATGGTAATAATAATGCAAGAACACATTCTCCAAGATTAACTAGATTTAAAACAGAAACAACAAACAAAATGAATTATAAAGTCTCTGGAAACAAAACTAATTCAATGCCTGCATACTGGCTGCTTTTTTCCTCGTTTTCACTCGGCTTGCAGCTCCTTGTTTTCATTTTTTGTTTTGTTCTTTGTTGCTTTCATCTCTCTGGCTCCTGTGATGCTGGTACAGCTCACATCTGAAATGTGTTAATTTTCTCCTCTGGGTCATAAAAGCTGCTGTTAATGTTCAGGAAGTGACCTTTTAAAGATGAGCCTCCGGCTCCTCAAACTGTTCTCCCCTTCAGAAAATGCTTGGAGCTGATGTCATCAATATCGGGTTCAAGTTTTGTTTGAGCCTGACGATGACCTTTAGCTAAAGGTCAGAGCTGGATAAATGCCACCATCCAGCCTATTAGTCCTTGGGCTGAAATGTGCAAGCATATGAGATGTTAATGCAATAAAATGTGTGGATTGCAGTTTTATTGTGCTGGTGCACTAAGGCTTTTCTTTTGTATGTATTTGCGGGTCACATTGCCTTTTCTCTTCTTCCTCGCTGCAGATCTGATGCTAGCTTGCAGCCGTTGCCACCATGTTTGCCAAAAAGAAGAAGTCTCGAATCCAGATCTCTGCTCCGTCCAACTTTGAGCATCGTGTCCACACGGACTTTGACGAGCAGGAGCAGAAGTTCGTCGGGTTGCCGCGCCAATGGCAGTCCCTCATCGAAGACACGGCCAAGAGGCCAAAGCCTTTCATCGACGCGACGGTCATCACTACCGTAGAACCGCGAAAGGTAAGAGGAGCTACTCTCAGTTTTATTCATAACTTTACGCTGAGGCGTGGGCATCAATTCCCAGGCATACAGGAAATGACGGTTGTAAGTGGTTAAACAAAAAGCAACTGGGCTACTTCTCTTGTGTCTCGAAGATTTTTCATGTTTCGCCCAAAGGCTTCTTCTGTTTAAAATGGAGAAATGTTTTTGGATGAGCGCAAATCATCTTCAGCAAAATGAAAGAACTTGAGTAAATTTCAAACCCTAAGTGCTTCAAGGTCCTCAACATGCTTAAAGTAGCGCCAGTCAATTAAAAACTGTTGTCATCTGCATAAAGGGGAACTTATAACTGTATTAATTCCAGTGTTTAAATTTGAATCTTCGGTGGCATTTTAGTCACTTTTGTAGAGCAAATATTGACATTACTAAAACATTTGTTGAAATCAGGTGTTGAAAAACATGCAAAACCTACATTCAAGTCTCATGGACTGAAGTGGAACCACACACAGTAACCGCCTTAAATAACCGAATCCTGAAGTGGTGCAGGGGTTCAGCACGGCCCACATGTGGAGGCCTTGGTCCTCAACGCGGCTGTTTGCATGTCTGCCCCCTTCTCTCGTTGCCCGCTGTCCTGTCAATTTACTGTCATATGAAGGTCCCTGGAGCCAAAAGCAGCGTCAGTCAAATAAACAACGATATCGTCTGCATAAAGGTTCACTTTTTACTCTTAATTGTATTAATTTCATTTAATGAATGTGAGTCTTGGTTTAGTTTTAATCACTTTTAAAGACAGACTTCATACAGGTGCTTTAAATGTTTGGAAAGTGCTTGATATTCAAACTGCACAGTTTTGTAATAAAGTGCAAACTAACATATGAGTAAAATCCCAGATTTGAAAACGTTACTTACAGCTGAAACTGATATTTACAGATAATTAAGACACAGATAAATGTTTTTCTTTCTGTCTGAAGTTAAATAAAACCAATGTTTTCTAGTTTTAGGTCAGTTAGATTTATATCTGCTAGAAATCTCAGCATAAACATTTCAGAGAATTTTTTGCCTGTTGACCAGACTGGTCAACATTTACTTAACTTTCATTATGTTATTGTTCACGTTGCCCCTGCTACAGAATGCAGAATACAGTCACAATATATTGCAATAATATAATAAATGACATCATATAATGGTGAATTGAAACTGTCTTTATTTCTTTTTTTTTTGTTTTATTCATTTAACTCCAAAGTGTTTTTAAACAACACCTTGAAAATGCTTGAAATGTTCCTAAATGTCACCATGGAAAAACTCGGTGAAGAATATATTTTCCAAGCATTTATGTAAATTTAAAGAGAACCTAACTATGCAGGACAGCAGCTCTCTGGTTTTATGGAGAGAAGGCTTAGAAAATGGCTGGATCCTTTCCAGGTTTAGATTAAAAAGATGCATTTTTCTGTCCTGCAAACGCCAGACGATCGTTCGAGGCACGAAGCTGGGAGCAGACGGCTCTTTAACGTGGCTGCTGGACGAGTTCGACACCATGTCCGTGACCCGATCGAACTCCCTGCGGCGAGGCAGCCCCCCCACTCAGCCCCGCAGGGAGTCCAGCTCTGCAGGCGGAGAGCAGGAGAACGGCGACCCCCGACACCGGCACCACACACACCCAGACAGGTAGGAAAGCTGCTTTCCTCTGGCTGCATCCTCTCAAACACTAAATGCAACCAGAAAACAAAAACCTTCAACCAGGCTGAGAAAGTAACTCTGACATTTACTTAATTACATTTGAGTAACTTTTTGAAAAAAAGTACTTTTTCGATTATTTTTATTACGCTGTACTGTGATTTAATTTATTAGGAAGTGTCTTTACTCGTAATTCAGTGAAATTTCTGAATTTTCCACCAAAACATGTTTTAGCCAGAAATTCACCAGACTCAGACGCAAACCTGCAGGTTCTGTTAAAGTTTCTGAAGTTTTTACTGAAAGAAACTGATTGGGAAAAAACTGATTTTATTCATTTTTGTTTTCTATATAAATTATTGTAATTTTGGTTCTTAAAATACCAGAATTTGCTCTTAATCTCATATTTTGGTCCATTTTTAAACATTAAGTGATTGATATTTTATCAGTCACTCAGTCCTTCAGTGGACGTTTTACCAAATACTCTTTTATTCTGAGTATTTCTTGGTGCTTTTTACATGAAAACATGTTGAAGTTTTGCTTGTGCTGCAGGACAGTTTTTGGATACTAGAGTTGACTTATTAATCAAAATGGCCGCCCTGAGCGAGCTGACATCACTCTGCACTATGGAAACTCACAAAACCAAAAATTAGATTAATTGATTAGAAAATAACTGATTAATTGGTGCTGCTAACTGCATGTTTGCGGCTCTCAGGGACCGACCGAGGCAGGACCACCCGGGCGGAGGGGACCCGCAGCACGGGCCGCGGGGCGTCCAGCCCAGGGACGAGGGCGTGCAGGGCCGGCCCCAGCAGCAGCCGAGGGGCCAGGAGCCCAGCAGGGCCTACAGGGAGCGGTCCGGCTCGGGACAGCAGCCTCGCAGAGACCCCCGGGACCAGGTACCAACCAAGACCCAAACGAGTCACTCGGTCTCACTAGCGACGCACCGATCCAATTATTAAGCCGATATCTGAGGTCCAACACCAACCAATCTGCTAGAGAAGAACTGATGATCTGACTTAAAACTGTTTTGCTTTTAACTCTTACATTAATATAATAAATTACAAGTTTATTTGATACCTCTGCACCAGTTCAGCTCACTGAAATACAGCAGCAGCTGCAGAAGCTCATCAAACACAGAAAAACAACTTTAATTTGTCCAGTCAGTGCAGTTGGGGGCAGAACAGCCAGTTTAAGATAAAGAAGAAACTGATGGAAACAGGTCGACTGCCTGGCCACCAAATGTTTTGTTATTTGTTACTTCTATGAATTATTGTAATTTTTGTCCTCAAAATACCAAAATTTGTCCTTAACTTTATGTTTTGGTCCATCTGAGGTCATTTTTAAATCTTGCACTTGCGTAAAAACGTGTTGAAGTTTTTCTATTCTTACTTTAGATTCTCTTCTGGATTCTCTGCCAACAACTGCAGCCGGTTAAATTCTGATCAGTGCGTCTCAGCTTTTGAACCTGCAGATTTTTCTTCCTTTTTATACAATTAAATGTAGCTGAGAATCAGCCTGTTGTTGTATTTTTATCAACCGCTCCGTTTTCCAGGACCAGGTGATCCGCCGGGACCAAGCCGGCGAGCCGCGGCCCAAGTCCAGCTATGCGCCGCGTGACGGCAGCCCCACGTCTCCCAGGGACAAGAGGCCGCTGTCGGGACCCAACATCCGGACGCCCAACCTGCCGGTGACCGACGGCGTGATGAAGACGGCCCAGCAGAACACGCGGCCGTTCAACACGTACCCGAGGACGGACAGCGACGGAGGACGCAGTCCGACGGGACAGGTAGGAGTCGGCCGGGATTATCGGAGCGGCTGCTGGTTAGTTCAGTGAACCGCTTCCTCCTCTAGATCCGGTATTTATCTGGATCTGGAATTTAAAAAAAAAATCCCTGGAAAATGCTTGAATTTCAATTATCAAGGTTTGGAAAGTTTTAGATTTCTGTATAAAGTCCTTTAAAGTTCTTCATATTCAAACGTCACAGTTTGGTATTAAAGTTCAAATGTTTGATAATTTGGAGAATCTTATTTTCAATTGAAACCAGATGTTTTCATGCATCTCATAAAAAGTCAGACATTTTTTCTAAAGTTAAATCAGACTGAACTTTTCTTGTTTTAAATTGTTTTGGTTGGAATCACCAAAATTATTTCTATTTTCTAAATGCAACAAAACTGATCATTTTTATGATTTGTTTGAGCTGTTTCAATATAAACAATATTTATTATTCCGAATGGCTCACGGACTTATTGATCTGTGTATTTGATAATAATTTATCCTGTAGAGTTTTGCTCTCACGGTAGAACTGCTAAAACAAAACGTGGAGATGAAGGTCTTATGAATTCAGTGCAAAGGGAAAAATAACGCAGAAAAACCTTTGAGGAACGACTAACACCAGTTTTTTTCTCGCCGTGTTTTTGGATTGATGTTTATTTTGCGATTATTGATAAGTGATCACTGTGGTAGATTAGCCGCCGCTGCTAATTGCTAAGCTAACGCCGCAGTGGCTGATTAGCTGATTTAAACACCTGCCCGACCGATGATCTGTCAAACTTGGTGTTTGTCGCCTTTTCATTTTGTGAAGTTGTGATTTACAAAATGTTTTTCGTCTCTCCTGTCCAGGTGGTGCGACACCATGAGTCTTCCCCCCAGAACGGGCCCTCCAGCAGCGCCGCCCGGGGTTCCTCCAAGCCCCCCGTCAGCCTCCCTCATTCCCACCACGCCTCCCACCCCAGCCTGACCCCGGACTCCTCCCAGCTGCCGCACACCCCCCACCCCAACGTGCCGGCCCCGCGGCCCCCCGTGCCCGCGGCGGCCCCTGGGCCGGGCGCGGCGCCGCAGGGCCGGTCCCCGCAGCGGGAGCCCCAGAGGGTTTCCCATGAGCAGTTCAGAGCGGCGCTGCAGCTGGTGGTGGACCCCGGCGACCCGCGGACCTACCTGGACCACTACATCAAGATCGGCGAGGGATCCACGGGAATCGTGTGCATCGCCACGGTGAAGACGACGGGGAAGCTGGTGGCCGTGAAGAAGATGGACCTGAGGAAGCAGCAGCGCAGGGAGCTTCTCTTCAACGAGGTACTGCTTTAACGTCCGGCCGCTTTGACCTCTGACCCCTCCTGGAGGCTGAGATGGAGAGCTTTCAGAAAAGCTGTAAACATTCCAACAAAGTCTGTTGCAAAACCAAAACAAGTCACCAGTTTAAAAAGACGAATCCAGACTGAAAAAACACAAAATCTGACTAAGTGTTTTTGTCTAGTTTCTAGTTTAAATATATTAGTACTTGAAATATGACAAAATTAACTTAAAAGTAACTTTTCTGCAAGATAAAGGAGCTTAATTTAAGTCATTAATTCCTTAATATTGATGAAAAAGTTCTAGTTCTGCTGGGAGATTTTTTCCACTCTTTAGTGAAACTAGATCTTTTTAAAATGTCAGAACTTTTTATACTTGGCAAAATTTAACCTTTCAATTGTTGATGACTTTGTATTTTTGTTTTTATGATGCAAAGCACTTTGACCTGCCTTGTAGGTGAAATGATATACAAATAAACTTCATTGATTGAATCAATATTAAGGAATTATTAACTATTGATGAGCTCCTATATCTGGCTGAAAAGTTACTTGTGAGTTTTGTCTTATTTCAGGTGTCCTGAGGTGTTTTTGCACTAATGTTTCTCTGTACGATTAGATTATTTCTTTATTTAATTTAGATATAAAATAAGCCATGTTTTCATCCCATCGTCGTCTAAATTTTGAGTGAACTTTTAAAATGTTGCAAACATTGAAATAAATGGAAAATGCGAATTAGGCTTTAGAGCAAATCAACCAGGCAGATGTTGGCAGATGTTGCCGTCTCACATTGGTGTAAGAACCAAGATCTAGAGGTTGTAAACTATCAGGAACCACATAACCGAATTATCGAATCTCAGCTGAAGGTTTGGACTTTGCCCCTGGTAAGCTCGACCCCTCTAATGAAGGGGGAAGTTCGCTGCGTCAGAACTTATGTGTTTCCATTAACTTTTGGGAAAGCCCAAAACCACCTCAAGCAAGCCTAGAAGCCTTTGTGCAAAATTGAGAAAGTTATTTCAAATTTTACTGTTTTTATCAACTTTCTCTAATGCGATGCATCAAAATGCAGATAAAGAAACGGTTGATGGAAACTTGGTTGTTGATTAGATCAAAAAAAAGAAGCATGCAAAAATACCGGCAGGTCTGTAGAGAATTAGAAACTATGCAGAACATCATCCATATATCTATATAAACTGTAACACAAAATTCTATGTCTTAGAAAATGATAATATTGTGAAAAAGTTTAAGCTTATTCCTAGAAAGTTGAGTGGAAGGAAAAGGTGCACCAGATACAGACAGTAGCTGGAGTGAACTGCAGTACAAAAAATGACTTCTGTGGACAACAAAGCAAAAAACTGTGTTTCATGCGACCATCAAGGAGGAACGAACTCCTGAGTCTCGGCTAGGTGGTGACGATTCCTGGTTGTTGGTTTTGTTTTTCCCGGTGACGGCAGGTGGTGATCATGCGGGACTATCACCATGACAACGTGGTGGAGATGTACAACAGCTACCTGGTGGGCGACGAACTCTGGGTGGTGATGGAGTTCCTGGAGGGAGGAGCGCTCACCGACATCGTGACGCACACCAGGTGACGGCTGAACCCGTCGTCATGGCGACGCGGCTGTTTGGTTCTGGGTATATTTTTTTCTTAACAGAACCTGCAGGTTCTTTGCCAGATTTCCTGGAATTTCTCGGATTAAAAATCGGAAATTGAGCTTAAAAATGTTCCAGTTTGAACATTTTTGGTTTCCGCGTTGGAACCATAAGTTTACATACACTGTTTACAAAAACACTGGTATTTAAATATGTCTTCTCAGTCCAGCTGAATAAACCCTCGGAGAGTTTTTCGCGCAAATTTCAACTAATTAATAAGTTTAACACCATTTATCGCTTTTTGTTATTGATTTGGATACAAAAGTCCCGAAGTGGAACCCTAGTATTTGCACGTTTCTGGTACTATAAGCCATAAAAATCTTTGTTGTTGAGTTCATATGTCTATTTATTCAATAATTTAGCAGCAAAAAGCAGTTATTGAATTGAAATGTATATTGTTTTTTGATTATTTAATTATCCGCTCTGTAATCAGAAACTTTCCACCTTCTGATGAAGAAATTTCTTTGAAACAACTAAAAAATAGAATGGAATAGAAACAGTTTTTATTTTCCCACCAAGAAGAAAATAAGTTCTTAAAGTGTTAAAAACGATGCATAAAATACTAAAAATAAATGTTTTCATTAAAACATCTGATATCAGCAGCAACATTTCTGCCCAGTAGGGGGCAGCATTGCACAAAGTGATGGAGAATCTGTGCTGTGATCTGGTATTTTTCCACAGTTGCAGCTTTTTAATGTCTCTGCTGCTTTTCTTGGTGCCAAATTCAAATTAGTCGCCCATGAAATTCAGTGAAACTCTAAAATCCAGAAAAAGTGAATCCTAGATGATTTTGTTTTCTGTTTGACTCTGCAGGATGAACGAGGAGCAGATCGCCACCGTGTGTCTGTCGGTGCTGAAGGCGCTGTCTGTGCTGCACACTCAAGGTGTGATCCACAGAGACATCAAGAGCGACTCCATCCTCCTGACTCATGATGGCCGGGTAGGTAGCCGCCGCACGCCAAAAACACGACGTCCCAGAAGCTTCAACATAAACTGAGGCATTTTAAAGAGCTCTGATACGTTTCACTGGGCCCACAGCATCACGCATTTGCCACCTTACTCAACAGTGAGATTAATTTGAAGTTTTTCATGCAGATGTTGTGATCTGTTTTCCCACCTGAAGAAAACCAAAGTTGCAGCATTGGTTGTGATTCTCTGTCTCTCTGCTCAGAGTCAAACCGACCAAATCCTTTGAGCAGCCTGTTCCCCTCCTCACCTGTGGGGGGCGCTGCAACAAGGATCACAGAAGAACACGACACAAAAACCTCGAAAGACACTGAGTGCAACTTTAGTCTTCATGAAATGTAAACAAACATGGAGCAGTGTCAGATTTCAGCAGTTGGAGGATTTCTCTTCAGTCTTTGATTAAGAACCAGCAGCCATTTCTCCAGCTAGCGCTAAGCTAGCAGGTTTGTTTTGGTTGTATTCACCCAGAATGCCCTGCAGTCCACTTCCTGCTTTTAGAGTGGTCTCCGGTCTGCTTGGCATTTTCACATGCATTCAAAACACGCTATAGTTGCGGCGCACGGAGGATAATTGATGGTGCTGCAAAGACCCGCCTCTTGGCTCTGATTGGTTGTTTCCAGGTAGCACTGGCAGAGCAGCTCAGTTTTGGGTTTCTTCTTGTTGTTGTTGTTTTTTTTTTTTTTATAAACCCCAAAAAACATAACATATTTTACAAATATGCAAAATATATTTTTATAAAAGAGACATACTGCAGCTGTAAGGCCTTTTACACATAATTAGTTATTTATTCATGTTAGAAACAATCACCAGCTCTTTTTTTACTTTTTAAATTCTAGTTTTTATTGCAGTGAAGAGCAATAAGTTTCCCACTTCTTTAAAAAAATAGGGAACTGTGGTTGAGATGGAAATAAAAGCAGTTAAGAGTGGCCTAATTTCTATTTTGTAGTTTTTTGGTATTGTTGCTGAGCTGCAGCAGATACCAGATCACTTCCTGCGTGGTGACAAGCAGGTTTCTGCTTTCTGCAGAAAATGAAACCAGCCTGGTTGCATAGCAACTCCGAAGTGAGAAGTGCCTCGGTTTGCTTGGTGTCACAGTCGTCAGAACAGTTTATTACACGATGCAATGTTAGCTCAGGTGAGTAATAAACAGTAAAAGAGCAATACAGTCACACTGTGTGTCAGATTCTGCACTCGCAGATTGTTATGGCCGTCTGTCTTTCATTGGGTAAAACCTGAGCTTTGCCATCTGTATGCATCATAACAATTAAGTTAAAGTTCATACATAACTGTAATATACTAGTTTTTGTATATTTTATAAAACCAAATAAACTATTTAATTGTTTTTGATCATATCTCTAAGAAAAAGTGGATCTCTTATTACTGACATCAGCCATTTATTTATCGTAATTTCCAGACTGTTACTTTTTTCAAATGTGTTGAACACTGTGGCAACAATTATGTGACTAAAATAGACGCATTGCAGCGTGATGTCATGCATGCAAGATCCCGCCTCCCATTTATCCACTGGAGGGCAAAAACTGCTAGCATTGGCTTAGCTGTGAGGTTATCAACGCAAGTCTAAGCTAAGTCTTAAATGTAAGCATCATCTATAAAAGAAGAAGGGACGCAATGCTTTGATGCTGATTGTCTACAACACTTGATAAAAAGGCCAGGAAAAAGTTTTAAGACAAAAATAGCGAAGAAGCGATTCCCATAAGTAAAGCTATGCTAGCTTGACTTTGACATTCTTAACATGTAGATGTGCTGCAGAATTGTTGTTTCGGTTGAGTTAAAAAAATGCAACAAACGCACCAACTGTGGCAGATCATCAGCAGAGCAATGTGTTAGCTTAGCTAATAGCAGCAGCAGTAGCTAATTTACCACAATGATCACTTATTAATAATTGCAAAATAAACACAAAGCCTGGAAACATAAAACTGGAACGTCTGAACGTTCCTGCGCAAAATTTCCAGATGTAAACATTAACATGCAACGCGTCAACACGGATGTTTACGTTGAGATGAAAGAGACCAAAAGACTGAAAGAAGTCCCGTATTTTCATCGCATCAGTCAAAACATTTGACAGGAAGAGGAAAAACAAATACACAGTTATTATATAAGTCACAGTTTTTTAGAAATTGTTAAACCTGAGCATCTTTTGCTACTCGATACATTTGTATGAAGAAATAATCACCTCATCTTCAGATGCGTTGTTTGCTACAAATGATCGAGCGCTCGCTAAGGTAAAAAGAAAATCTGCAAAATTTGGCCCTTTTTAATGCAGTTAATCGTCAGAATAATCAATTAATAAAATAGCCATTAGCTGCAGTCTGAACATGAACAAACTGGCTTTATTTATCCACAAACCGCTGCATCTCGCTCTTCCTTTTCAGAAGGACCAAAGCAGAGGAAAGTGTGTTAAGTTGCTAGTTTCGAGTCGAGCCTGACCCTCTTTTGCTCATGACGATCAGCAATCTACAAAGTCGCACATTTTGACTTCAGATGAGCTAATGCGTAAACCACAGTGGAAGCTGACTTGTATGTGGTTTGGCGCCTTCGTTTGTTTCACCCAGAGTTCTGGAGTCCAGCTGCTGCTGCAGGCGTCGTTTTGTCTCTTTGGTTTCAAGCCAGAAGATAAAACAAACGCACAGTTACCCACAATCTGTTTCATCATCTGCTGCTAATAGTTCAAAGCTCATAACCCAGGCTTTGCCTCTGTTTTAAACTCTGGAGGATTAGAGGTTTGTTTGTGTCGTAGAAAATGTTTCCCACGCCTGAGACGACGAAACGTGTGTCAGTTAACAGACTGAGGTCAATAAAAACGCTGATAAAATGAAAGCGCTCCAGTTGCTGTGGGATATTTTAATAGAAAATGGCTTTACAGATTCATGAGGGTAAACCAAACCTTAGGCCTGGAACGATTAATCACGATTAATCGATTGTAGAAATAATCGTTCACTGATTTAGCATCTTAGCGTTACACTAACTAATAAATCAGTTAACCGCGTTATAAATTGAAATCATTTGCATGATTTCTTGGTTCTCTCTTTTCCTTCTTTTCTAACTGGATGATAAAAGTTTCAGTTTGGTGTTTTGGTCTCAACCAACAATATTATCGTTTATCGCAATAACTAACAGAACAGTTTATCGTCCAACAAAATTTATCAGGACAGGCTTAACTGCACTCGTTATTTTGAAGGTGAGATATGTTCTGTCGTTTTTCTTGATTTGATGATGAACTCTGCAGCTGTGCGGCTCCAGATCGCTTCTCTGTAATCTCACACTTTCAGCCTTTATTTTTGGACATGTGCAAAATGTTTGGATGCAAATTTCACCTTTTTTTTTTTTTTTTTACCAAATAGAGATGATTTGCTTGCAGGAATCCATGGGTTTGGTTTGCAGCTCTCAGCAGGCTGCAGAGTTTTGGTGTTTGGGTGTGAGGGCCTTTGTGGTTTGACCTTGCAGGGGAAGCGGACCCAACCGACCCTGAAGCGTTTCTCGGCAGAAGGATGGGCGTGTGTCTCGCCTTCTTCATGAACCGGCTTGCTGTTTTTATTTCTCATCATTGTCTGGTCTTAAATTACTGCGCTGTTCATTTAAATATAATCATACCAGGTGCTGTGTGGCATCTGCTGAGGTCATGTTGCATATTTGCTGTATAAATGTGTTTGTGTAAATGACAGTCACTTCTCTGAACCTGCCTGTTTCATTTCCCTCTGTGGCTTTGAGTGCTGTGGTCGGCGTCACAATCAGCTTCTCAACGTTACTTAGCCAGGCATAAACCTGAGAAAGAGAAAGGTGGGGTCACATCTGTCCACTGCAGGAGGCTGCAAAGTTACGTCTCAGACATTCAAACGGCTCAAACAAAAGTATGAGCCGTTTGTTTTGGATTAAAACACCTAAAATTAGTTTTCTAATCTGTAGGTTGCTTTCACACCCGAAAGCAACAGTAGGCTCAGTTTGATTCTGCAGAAAACAAAACCTTAGCAGGTATTTTAAGTCTAGTTTATAGTGCAAATGTCTTGGAATAACATGCAACTAATTTACAGCTCTAGTTCCACTGACAGTTTGTTTTACTTATGGGAATATTAAGGAATTATTGACCAAATACAAACTCTTGTATCCTGCAGAAAAGTTGGTTGTAAGTTAGTTTTGCCTTATTTCAAATATGATATTTGCACTAAAACCTGGACGAACATGATTTGTTGAGGTTTTGCAGTGTATTTGTTACACTTTCAGCTGCTGGTTCTGTCACTCTGCACTGCGCCCAACATTTTGGAAAACCTGTTCCCCTCCTGAGCTGCGGGGGGCGCTGCACCAGGAACGACTGGAGAAAACAACACAAAAACCTCTGAAGAAGAGACAGTGCCACTTCCTTCTTCACCAAATGTAAACAAAGATGGAGTAGCGTCAGATTTTGGCAGTGGATGGATTCCTTTGAAGTCTTAGGTTAAAGATGACAGGCCATCATTTCTCCTGCTCATGCTGAACCAGGGGTCAGCGGCCCCTGACCTCTAGTCAAGGATGCTGAAGAATTTGGACAACAAAGCAGAAAACAGCTGATAATCCAAACGATTTGGAAAATGTTTGCCTTTTATTTTTGCGGTTTTTGTTTAATGACTTTGTGTCCCACCAGAAATTGAAATTTTAACCTTTTGGCCTCTGCGTTTGTTTTGTTTCCATTTACCCAGAATGCCCACTTCCTGTTGTTGTAGTCCACTTCCTGCTTTTAGAGCGGTCTCTGGTCCGCTTGGCGTTCACATATGGATTCAGAGCATCACTGTGTTTGTATTTCCGTCTCCAGGTGAAGCTGTCAGACTTTGGGTTCTGCGCTCAGGTTTCTAAGGAAGTCCAGCGGAGGAAGTCTCTGGTTGGAACGCCGTACTGGATGGCACCAGAGCTCATCTCCAGGCTGCCGTACGGACCAGAGGTGAAAATGACTGATAAATTATTATGTTTTCACAAAGTTAATGTTCATGAAACATGCAGGTGAAAACAAACGTTTACTGTTTTTACTTCTTCTCTTTCGGTGTTAATTGTCTTTTTTGTTGTTTTTCTGCTGGGCGTTTGCAGGTCGACATCTGGTCTCTGGGCATCATGGTGATAGAGATGGTGGACGGCGAGCCGCCGTACTTCAACGAGCCGCCGCTCAAAGCCATGAAGATGATTCGAGACAACCAGCCGCCCAAACTGAAGAACCTGCACAAGGTGAAACTCCTGAAACAGACCAATCAGAACCAGGACGTGAAATCTTTGTTCCTTTGTGAGGAATGTGAAACGTGGTTGTTTCCCCACGTCGTCTTCAAGGCCAAAATGTTTCTTTATAATGTTGTAAGAGTTGAGACACAAGATGGGAAAAGAGTTGAGTAATCTGAACTTTTATTCACTCTCACTGATGCTTTCAAAATTACAGAATAAATCAGAATGAAGCAGAAGTCTTCGGAACATAAAACCTGTTTCGTTGCAGCGATCAGTCCAAATGTTTCTTTGAGACAAAGTTTTGGGTTATCAGAATCGAGACGTCTATAATTATATTTTTACTGTGAAATGTGCCAGATATATTTAGTGAAAACGAAACTGACACCTTCGGTCCAACTGATGGGTTTATAATCTGTGTGGTTCAGGTTTTTATCAGCCTCTTCATTTCCTCATTTCTATTAATTTCTACTGAGCTGTGAAACGGCACGGAAACAGCCGACTGGGAAATACAGCAGAGCAGAACATTTCAAATAGAGCTGCAAGTAGCAATTATTTTAGTTATCAATCAATCTTGCATTTATTCTGACAATTAATCAGTTATTCAGACGATTAATCGGTTATTCAGACGATTAATCGGTTATTCAGATGATTAATCGGTTATTCAGATGATTAATCGGTTATTCAGATGATTAATCGGTTATTCAGACGTCTATTCTATAAATATACATAAAGACATAATTATCGTCCTATAAAATGAACTATGTTCTCTGCAGGTGTCGCCTCTCCTCAAAGGCTTCCTGGACCGGATGCTGGTGCGCGAGCCGGCCCAGAGGGCGACGGCCAGCGAGCTCCTGAAGCACCAGTTCCTGTCCAAGGCCGGCCCGCCGTCCTGCATCGTCCCCCTGATGCGGCAGAACAGGATGAGATGAAGCGCGGCGCTCCACACCTCCGGGGCTGTGAAGGCGACTCTGGCGGATCAGAATCCTCCCGCACTGGGAGCCCAGGCTGTGCGGGAGGATTCTCCTCATCCGGTGTGAGTCACTGAACTGTGGGGAGCGCGCTCCCCGAATCAGAGGCAATAACGACGAATGCGTGGGTGAATGAGTGCGATACCGTGTGTTTCTGGACGCAGTAAATGGCTCTTTTTCTTTTTGTTTTTGTTGTGTGGCGTACAGCCGGGTTCGAAGGAGTTGGTGACGGTCGGAGTAACTTTTTAAATCTCACTTACCGACAATCTGCAAACGTTTCCACTACAGACTCTGATCCCTGGACCCCTGAACTTACCACCGGCAGCGGCGACCTTGGGACTCGGACTGTATTGTGTAGCCATAATTATCCTAGCTTCCTGTTGTAAACACTAAGTGAACATGTAAACACTGGAGTCATGGTAGCAGAGGACTTTTGTTTCTTCCACTTATTTCCTAATATTCCTGTGTAAAAACGGTGAACGTAGAGAAAGCCTTGATAATTTACCGTCTCTGTTTTTGTGATTGTTGTATTTTGTTTATTACGATGCAAAAGCACAAAATCTTACCAAATATTTTTGCATAGTTTGAAGCGCAAATATTTCAATACATTTGAAATAACACAAAGTAACTCAATGAAATAATCTCCCAGTAGAATTGGTACTTTTTCATGAATATTTAGGAATTATTTAGTTAAATAAACTCTGATCCCACTTTACAATAAGGCCAGGAATTCATAGCTATGTCAATAATTCATCTTTAAGCACTTTATGAATCATTTATAACTGTTAATTATGCATTAATTATTATCTAGACTTGTACTGAATATTTCAGTGTTTTGTAAGAACAATAAGCATTTGCAAATGTATTTTTTCCTTATTGATGATTTATTATGCGTTTATAGATGAATGAATAACATTTTTATGAATTATTGATTAGCCAGCTACAAAGGGAGCGTTCAGTGATCCCGTATTTTGCTCCAAAGTTGCTTAAAAGTTGTTTTCTCTTATTTCAAGTGTAATAAGATATTTGCACTAGAAACTCCCCAGAAAGCCTTGGTGAGGTTTTGAGTTTTTTCCGTGTACAGAGTGAAACGTATCGAGCACTGGTGATGAGCTGCACAGGAGCTGCAGCCGTTCCTGCAACACTAAACCCTTTAGGAGAGACGCTACGGAGCATTAACCAATCAGCACACAGGCCCATAACACCAGGTCAAATTTAACTCCTTCCTTCTTTATGTTTTAATAACTGTAGCATTTTTTTAGAACAATAGGCTTTACTTTGTTTGATTTTTTTTTTAATATATTTAATTTTTTCACTGTAGAAAATGAACTAAAAAACTCAAACTTCTTGATCTCTTGTGATGTTTTTTTTTTTTTATGTCTCCTGCTACTAACAAACTGTTTTTACAGCAAACGACAGATGAAATTGACCCGTTTTGTTTCTGAATGAGACTTTTTCTCCGTTAAATGCCACTCTGGGGTTTTCCTCAGCCAGCAGCCGGGGGTCAGACGTCCTCTGAGGTCTGCAGGTTTATCTGTCTGATTTGGTGCCTGGACTGTAAATAAAATAAACTGTTTGGTTTTCCACATCCGGAGGACCAGCTTAGCACCACGAACACTCAATCTGCTGTATTGATTAAGTGATTCCTGTGTTTGTTGCAAACAAAAACAACTGTGGATCTACTGCAGCGTGATTTCACAAGCACTGATTACACTTAAAACTAATAACAGTAAACAATATATATATATGTATATATAAGAAAAACTGTAAATATTAGGACAATTCAATAACAAGGCCAGGAAAAGTTTTAATTTAAAAAAATAGTTATGCTAGCTTGACTTTGACAAACATGACATGTAGATGTGATGTGGAATTTGGTGTTTCTATTCAGTTAAAATACAAAATTCAGCCTAAACTCCAACTCTGGCAGATCATCAGTAGAGCCGGTGTTTAGCTCATTTAAGCAGATACCGCTGTGTTAGCTTAGCTAATAGCTGTGTTAGCTTAGCTAATAGCTGTGTTAGCTTAGCTAATAG
>VMRN01000123.1:356034-386166 GCA_010277015.1 Poeciliopsis turrubarensis
AGTCCGCCGAACCGAACCGGGAGTCCGCCGAACCGAACCGGGAGTCCTGCTGCCGCCCAACAGGTGAGGCGTTTCACCGCGTTGAGACATTAAACACCTTTTCACTAAATGAGCCTCGGCGGGTTTTGCGCGGAGCTTCTGCTCTCCTGCCTGAACCGTTTCAGTTCATTTATGCGCTGAAACCAAACGGAGCTTTTACTGTTTCCAGTTCGCTGCTCAAACTGGGCAAACTGGTGCAACTGGTTAAAGGGTCGATTCAGAGCCTTTCACTGCTGTTGATCAGGAGGATGTTTTATTGATGATAGTAAAATGTATCTGGAAACCAAACTAACGGATTAAACCGACGGGCAGGAGCGGTGCGAGGCCAGCCCGGGCCGGGGCCGCTCAGCAGGACGCGGTTTGGTGCCCAATATGCACCCAGGTGAAACTTTGGCCCCAGAACCTGAAAATATTTCAGGACATTATGTATATTTTTCTATCCTTTCGACACTGAAGCAGCAACAGAAAAGATCATGAACATAATGGAAGAAACCATTGGATGTTTTACTCATTGGACATAAACGACTGAAATGACCGATATACGTTAACGCCAATATTTCACATGTCCATATTTTAATAATGCTGATTATAATTGATTTTTAAGCTAGGCGAACATTTGAATTGGTTAGCCCTTTTAGCACGCTAAAGGATGTTTTGTTTATCGCCACAATATTGGCAACTTATGATGGGATTTAATGTTTTTCTTGTTGTTTTTGGAGAAATGCATTTCTAGAAGTTTTAAAGGATAAATTCAGAAAAACTAGTTTTATGTACATGTGATGTTTCTGCATAACAATAGCTACGTTTCCATCTAAATGACGTGCACATTTTAATGAATTGTTGCAAAGAAGTAACTTTAAATTAATGTGCAAAATGTTACCTTTAAAAACAACAACAGTGAAGTAATTTGTGGATAAAATCACTTTAAACATGCAGTTTGGTGTATGTTTTGGGCACCAAACTGGCTTCAGCCCAGGGGCCCAGATCCTGCTGCGTCCGGCCCTGCTTGCATTATTGAAATAGAAAATACTTTTGTACAACAGAAAACGGCTCTATTGGAAGCTGAAAGCCTGATGCGAAATTCTTAATGGTTAAAACGAAACTTTAGGAGCAGAAGTGAAACTCTGATGTTGCAGAAGCGTTTTTTGGATAAATGTGCCGTTTTCATGTTTTCTGGTGACTCCCTGCATGACGGAGGGGTCATAGTTCAGGAGAAAATCGGTTTGGATTCGGCTTCCACCCAAAACAAAGCAGTTTTGAGCTTCACCTGCTTGTGTTTTGAGGTTATTTTGATGTAGTCGCTTTGCTCTGCTCTGGTCCGATCTGTGTCAGAGAGCAGAGATGTGGTGAAAGCCCGTCCCGTTATGCACTGTCAGCATTGTCTCTGTGTGCAGGAGCATGCTGAATGGCTTCTCTCACAGCTGACTGCACATATGAGCGTAAAAACAAAGCGTCCTGCATCGCAGAGCTGAATGTGCAGCTGAATGTGGGGCTCCATCTCGCCTGCCTGCGGGGTTTCTTTCACCTGGAGACGCTGTGAACTCATCCAGCCTCCCGCTGCAGCATTTTCATTACAAATACACACAAATCTCTATTTTCTGCAGACTTCAGAAAACCAATAACTAAGCAGTTGCAGTTGTTTCTATTTAATCAGAAGTGAAGTTAAAATCGCACATGAATGTCATTAAACATCATGGCAGCGACGGATCTAAACTGTTACATATTAGTAATTCAGCTGGTCAATTTCAAGGTAATCTGCCAACCAACCAATCAGAGCTTCGAGGCGGGTTATAGTGCTGTCAATCACAATCTTGTATGGTGCTGCTCAACCTCCAGATTCCTCTTGCTCTCTGCTACGCTGCAGCTAGCATAGCATGTCATCAATGCTTAGCATAGCCACTGTTGACAGCGGAATAAATTGTTTTCCTTAAAATACAAGTCATTTCTCCACCATTCGGACATTTTTAAGAGAGTACGTCAGGATGATTGACAGCGCTAAGCCCCTCCTGGCTCTGAATGTTTTTGGTTCATTTCTTCAGGCAATATCAGCTCATGGAGGAGGTCCATAAAATATATATTTACAGGTGTTACAAACTGCAGGTTTAATATAAAACGGTTTGTTAGATGTGAGCCGGCGCGGCTCTGCCCTTTGACCTGCAGCTTCTTCCTGCTCAGGGTTTTCCCCTCCCAACTCCTCCTCTTGTCTGCAGCAGCGTCGCTCACGCTTCGCCTCGTCTTCCTGTTTGTGCCTGTCGAGTCGAATGTTGTGGCTGGAAACAAAGCGCATCACTTCCTGCGTCCCGGAAGTTTTCTTTCCTAGAAGAGGCGAACGACGCTCCTCATCCAGCCTGAAGACGTGTGTTGCATGTTTCCATAACCTGCTGCTGGGAATGTTGGCAGCAGAGCAGGAAAACTCTGACTGCGCGAGGAATCAGTGAAACGTTGCGCAACTTCAGGACCAGACTCTGGTTTACAGATGAAAGAAAATTAGGGTTGAAATGATTAATCGGTTATTCAAATGATCGTCAACTAATTCAGTAATTGATTAATCGTTAGCCGGAGTACAAACTCTAAAAAAAATAAAACCAGTCTGCATTTCAGATGAGAAAAACCTTCTTTGTCTGTTCAAATGCTGTTTGCAGATCTCCTCAGGTTGCAGTTTTACCTTCATCTGGTTCAAACTCAGGAAAAAACCCTCATATCAAGCACCTTTTATTATTATTAATAATTATTATTATTTTTGAAAATCAACAGATTAGTAAACATTATTTTTTTTAGCTGCAGATGCGTCCTTTGCTGCAAATGATCATCGTTCACTAAGTAAATTTAGGCAATAAAATGGTTTCAAAATGAGCTGATTTGCATATTTTCATATAATTTTGTAAAAAATCAACTTTAGTGGTTAAATGAACCTTTTTTCATCCAATTAATTGATAGAGCAATCGATTAATCGTCAGAATAATTGATCACATGAATCGTCGCTGCGGCTGCAGCACAGCTTGCACGAGAAGCTGCAGCGTCTCGTTCATGGCTGCGAATCGCAGGGAATTTATGACTCAACGCAGATTTTGTTGTTCTTTATTCTGAATTTGACACGAGGGAAATTATTTTCTCCTACAGTTTTTCTGCAGCTGAAACAAATTTGATGCTAATTTTCTCATTTTGAATGTTTGATCAGTGGCTTAAATTCTGCAGCCGGCCTGGCTGTGACAGCAGCAGCAGCAGGCCTGATATCAGCGCTGACTAAGACGCGGCGCGCCCACGCAGGTCGCGGTCGCATCAGACGGAGGTGTTGGCGTGTTCGTGCTGCGGTGGAGCCGGGCCCCCCCCCCGCCGCTGCTCTCGGGATGACTGGCATCCCTGATGACATGAAAGCTCCCAACACACACACCGAAGGCGGCGAAAACACTCCCACACACCCACATTTTCACACACTGTGGCATTTGGTTTGATGCCGGCAGAGGTCTGGCGCTTCGCTGGCCGTGTTTGTCTGGGAAGGAAGGAGAGGGGCAGAAAGCGGCGCCTCAGGAGCCCTGCGTGTTTCCAGATGAGTGTCTGTCAATATGGGCTCTGTCGAAACTGTAAACACCCTCAGGTGAGGGGTTTCACTTTGAGTCGGCTGAAAGGTTGCAGCCAGGCTGGTTTCATGTTGAAGAGGAGAAGATGTCAAAGTTTTACTGCAGAAGCTTAAAGTAGCTCTTTGTAATCATTTTGCGTCTATTTAACTCAAATAAAAGGGGAAATTTATCAGGGTTGATTTTCTCTGTGCTGCAGAAACATGTCAGGAGGTGAAATCTGTTAGATTCGTTTTTTATTTGTTGAGTTTGAACGTAACTCGGGTCCAGTGAGCAGCTGCTGAGGTGCAAAGGTCACCAGTTAATGTGCAAATGGAAAAAAAGAGAAAATGTTGATCTGGAAGGGTTGGAATAAGAAACTTTAATCGTTGAAATAATTTCTGATTCGAATCATTTTTTCTCTTGTAGAGAAATGGCTAAATTAAGGCTGAAACGATTAATTGAAATGATCATCAATTAATTGTTAATGGGAGTAAAACAGGCTCTTTGCTGAAATGACGCATTCAGGGCCGTAATTAAGTCAAAACTGTACAAAAGAAAAATATGTTGTATTTTCAATAAAACTTAAGTATTTTCTTCTTGGAGAAACAAACAGTTTTGCTTTTTATTTTTATTTTTTTGCATTCGTGTCATTGTGATATTTTTACCTGCGTTTAGAGCGTTTCTGCTAACTCGTGCATCAAGCCCAGGATATTAACGCTGATGCCGTTTTTAACCTGCTGCAGATAAAACACTACAAACATCCCGGACCTTCAGACCAGCAGAACCTCCTGCCTCTCATGGGTAAAGTGGGTCATGTTGAGGTTTGTGGTTTCAGCTCAGTGACCCTTAAAGCTCCGACTCGCTTAGCCCCGCCCCCTGGGAATCACCATGGCAACCAGTGACTCGGCACGTCCCAGGTTCCTGTTTAGCGGCACGATTTTATTGTTTGCTCTGCAGGTTTGCAGGAAGCTCAGCCTGGAAGCCAGAATAACCGGGCATGATGCTGCTTGATGCTCTATTGGTTAACGTCTTGTTTTCCTTGGCGCTGATTGGCTGAACCCCCAGGAGCAAAGATTCAAATAAAAAAATACTTTGTTGATCCCAAAGGGAAATTAAACTTTGTAATCAGGTTCTTTAAAGATTTAATGTTGATGAAAACTGTAGATGTTAGCTTCTGCGGTAGCTAGCGCTAATGCAGCTCTGTGTATTAAGGAGTAATTGGTTTTTACTGCTTTAGCATTTTATTAGTGAATTAATGCATAAAACCTGTTTTTATTTGATGGGTTAGATTTAGTTGTTTTTAGGCATAATTACTAAATGAATGGATGGACGTTTGGGACCAAAAACGGTCCTAATGAACGAAAGTTTGTGTTTTTGTTGGTCTGTTCCTGTGAAAAGCTCCTGCTCTGGTTTGTTTTCAAACTGCTGCTCTAGTTTTTCCCAGAAACGAGTCACCAGAGACCAGCATGTCCTCTTTGGTCTTGGATTTAAAAATATTCGTGTTGATTCTCTGAATGACTCGGTGTGAAAATGTTAAAATAAGTCGGGGATTTTTCTCTCACTCAGGAAGTTTCATGTCGGCGCCAGTCCAGCTCTCATGGCCGATCGGACCCATCTGTCTCGTCTGTGGACTCCTCTTGGTCTCCTCCCCGCTCCTCTCTGCAGGTACTTTCTTCACCTTTGACCTTTTTATTGCTGGATTCTGACTCATTCTGCAGACTCTCTCTGATCGTGACAGAATGTGAAACCTGTTTGTGTTTTGGAGGTTTGAAACCTGCTGTCTGGTTTTTCTTATCTTAATGTGTTTTTATCTCTGAACCTGGTTTATTTCATCCTCACCTCCATTTCTGGGGCTCACAGCCTGCAGGCGTGATGGAAACCGTCGTTCTGAAATGTTTTTCTGACTCGCCTTGGGCCGACGACGTCACGCGTCCCGACCCTTTAACGTCAGCTTTTGACCGATCGATCGGTTCTGAGTTTCTTTATTTTGACTTATCAGTTGAAACTTAGGAATTTCTTGACTAAATACTGAAGATAATCATTAGCTATGCACAGATAAATCAATAAATTTGGGAATATATCAAACGGATGTTACTTTTTTCTCTGCAAAGGTTTAAAAAAAATCTTTCTCTTTTGCTTTGCCATGTTTGTTTGCAAGTATTCAATGATTTTGACTTAAAAAATGGAAAACTGAAGGTTTATAATGACTTTATAGTCATTATGTGTTTGTCATACAAATAAAGAAAATTGGTCCAGAACCCTCCAGAACCCGCTGACCTGTCTGCGGTCCTGTTTCTGACCTCTGCAGGCCGGCTGAACTGCTCTCACCCTCTGGTACCGGAACATGGAGGTTTCCGCTGCGACCCGTCTCCATGCCGCGGGTTTCCTTTTAAGACCGTCATCCGGGTCTTCTGCGAGAACGGATACCACCTGGGCAACAAGAAGCCCAGCTCCAGGTGTCACCGGGGGAAGTGGGTCCCGCCCATCCCCTCCTGCATCCCCATGAAAGGTACGAATTCATTCAGAGAGGCAGAATCGTGACGAATCCCGTAGATTCGGTTCATTTGGGACCAAAATTGTTACATTTTAGCTGCTATTATTCTCTCTCACGCTGCACTGAGTCAAACTAAAAGCTGTTCCCCTCCTGGCCTGTGGGGGCGCTGCACCAAGAACCACTGAAGGAAACGACACAAATGCCCCTGAAGAAATGAAAACAAAATTGAAATGGCGTCAGATTTTAGCGGCTGGAGGATTCCTCTGTTGTCTTTAGCGAGGCGCTAGCGCTGGGCTAGCATGTTTGCTTTGGTTGTATTTACCCAGAATGCCCTGCTCTGTAGTCCACTTCCTGCTTTAGGAGAGCTCACCTTGGAGATCTCAATGTTGTAGTTTAATTGCATAAATCATTTATGTCACAGATCTGAGCCATGAAGTCAGATTTTAGCATCAAGCTGAGCTTTTAAAGTAACTCTTTCCATGCCTGGTGCTTTAAGATGAACATGACATGAGATCAGATCACGTTTTAATAGATTAAATGGCGATTAGAGAACAATATTATTTCAAAGCTAATGTGGTTTTGAAAGTTTTAACCACATAATTTAAATATTGGTGTCAATTAAACCTGTTGGAATTAACCTGATTAAAAACAGTCGTTTGTTTTTAATTTGTTTTTAATCAGGTTAGCAGGGATTGAGTGTTCAGACAGCCTGCATGTCGTCACGACGACGGCTGTTTATGCTGATTGTTATGCTGGTTTGCATGGTGGGGGTAACAACTCATTACTAGTTCATGATAACGACTCCAAACAGCTGAAATGTAATTAAGAAATATTTTTAGAACCCTCCGGTTCCGATCTGGTTCTCCTCCGGTTCCGATCCGGTTCTCCTCCGGTTCTGATCCGGTTCTCTCTGATTCTCCTCCGGTTCTGATCCGGTTCCCCTCCGGTTTCTTGCTGATCTCTCTTCTGTTACTGGTGTTTTAGAAACTTGTCTTGAAGGACGACATGCAGTTTGGTTTCTTACTGGTTTCTGCAGCTTCCAGTCAAAACCTAAAGTTCAAAAGTTGTGAAAGAATCTTGTGGATCTTGTTTTCGTAATTCCTGTTTGCGATCGTTTCAGTGAATGAATTAAAGGGCTTCTTCTCTGTGAACTTTAAAAGCGGAACAAATGAGGTTTTGCTGATGAATGCTTTTACTGCAGCTCTGAATCAAAGGGGAAGAAGCGGGTCAGCTGAACCAGGTCCCTCAGCGATTTACACCCAACGCAGAGGAACTTTGGTTCAGCTCTGACGAGATGCATGTTTTACAGAGAAATGAGCAGGATTCTGTTTTGCATCCGGAGTTCTGGGCCAGAGGTTGTTGGGTAAACGTTTCCCGTAGCGTTTATGATCTACTGACTCACTGGAGCTTCTGACCCAGATTCTCTAAACAGCAGTTAGTCATTTTATGAGGTTTGCTGTTTTTTCCAACATTTAAAATTGGGAGGTTGCACAACTTCACTTCCCTTATTTGCTCTCATTCTCTATCCGTCCTAAAATAAACAAGAAAACTTTATTTTCTTTGTGTGTAAAAATCAGGAGAATCATTTCTGTATTTTGGTATTTTTGCCGTCCATCTGGTCCGGATTCGGCCCAAAAACTCATCCAACCCGGTTTAATGCCACGGTTTGCTGCAACACGCAGCAACTTTGTCACGGTTCTCTTTTGACCCATTTACCAGATCCGCTCAGAGACTTTCTGACTCGCTGCAGAGGAACTAACAGCTTCGCCGTCCTCAAACTGTGCCAACTTCCTCTGTCGCCATTCAGTCGAACGCAAAGCGACAGGAAGTCGGAGCGCACAAAGAGGAAGCGGGCAAAGCCACTATACATTAACTGAGATGCATTTCCCTCATGCTGTCAGACTGATGGAAACCTGCAGAGAAAAAATGATGTAGCTGATGAATGGGTTAAGTTCACTTTTTACACAGATATAATAAAATGCATCAACAGTTAAACAGAAGCTGCACGTTCCTGTCTCTGCAGTGGATTATAATCACTAATAATCTGAGAAATTAGTGGATTATTTGAACCAAATGGGCTCCAGTTTTATTGTGAGGGATCCAAGCACTCGGCCTTGTGGAACCCCGTTTCCCAAAGCAGGGATTACCCGCAACAAACCACCAAAAACAGTGGAGTGGACTCAGCAAGATGCACATTAAACCTTTAAAAACCCAATCTGTGTTTTTATACAATGTGTTTTTATATAATCTGTGTTTTTATATAATCTCCTGTTTTGCTAGTTTTTATTTTTGAAGTTTTGTTCAGAAGAATTAGATTCAGAAATACTTTATTTATCCCAAATGTTTTTATCTTCGCAGTAAGTTGTGAAGCTTTAGCAGCAACATGTCCTTGATGACACAATCGCTTGTTAGCAAACTCTGCTAATCCTCCTCCTTTGCTTTTGCTGCTCCTCTTTTGGGAAACACGGGTTGAACTTTCTCTCTCTCTGCATCCACGACTCGTCCTTTTCAACTCTGCGGGGGTTTGGGGTCAGAGTTCAGACATTATTTGAGCTTCTGAGATGCTAATCAGGTGCTTCTGGTTATAAAAGCAACATGTTGTTTCCATGGTTACACATGATATCTGTCCAAAAAAAGCATCAGAACCAGAGGGAATAATAGATTTACTCCTTTTTTCTTTCTCAGCTAAACTATTCAGCCACTCACTTTGAGTTTTTTGCAGTTTCTTCCAGCTGTGATCAGTGTCATTGATTTTTTTTTTTTTTTGGTATCGTTTTTTCGTCTTTCCTCCAGACGGGGCCAACATGAAGTCCGACGGCGAGATGCCCAGCATGGCCACCACGGCGGTGGGCGTGTCCATCTTCCTGCTCACCACCACCGCCTGCCTGATCGTCAAGTCGCGCCTCTATCCCTGCCGATCGCACGGGTAAGGAGAGGAAAACCAATCGGTCTCATCCAGTATCGGATGGACAGGAACCGTTTTAAAATCCAAACTGGGTGGAATTGAATGATAACCGGACCTGAATCTGGCTTCGTGGTCCAGCAGTTGGTAAATAAAACCAGCTGACAAAGCAGCATCAGGCAAACCGACCCGAATCTCATTTTCATTTTCACAATATGTGGAACTAAACTGGATCTACAGCTGATTGTTTCCAGAGCAAACCGTCTATCACAATTTATTTATTAGTTCAGATTTTTTGCTTCTGTAGCTTTGGCATGAATCCCTATCCGACGACTCGTTGACCTCAGATTAGAAACTAATCTCCTGACGTTCAGTAATGTGAGGTTCCTCTTCCCGTCTCCCGGCAGCCGCCGCTCCTCGGACCAGCTGGACCTGATGGTGGACGGCCTTTCCGTCTCTCTCCCGTCCTACGAAGAGGCGGTGTACGGCAGCTGGGGGCAGCGCCTCCCTCCCTGCTCCGCCCCGGGACCGACCCAGCTCCTGCTGGCCCAGGAGGAACCGGGCTTCTGCCCGGCGCCTCCGACCGGCCAGCCGGACGGCAGCCACCAGCCCCTGCTGTCCGTCCAAAGCCCGGAGAACCCCCCGCCGCCCTACGAAGAGGTCCAGTCGTCCCGTTCCAGAGACCGGCTGAACGACGGGAACATCCGCCGCCTGTCGGACGATAAGGACACCTGACCGCTGAGGAGCTCCTGCGGAGACGCGATTGTGTCAGCTGGTGATCTTCAGTGTTTCATCTGACGAAGATGAAGGAGGAGCAGCTGATTCCTCCACCACCTGCACTTTTCCTGATTGGCTGCAGCTGCGCGGCATCAGAACAGAAATTATTTTTACACAAAGCTGACCAAATCCGATCGGCCAGCCGTCGGCGCACAGAACACTGGACTCGTGTATTTGGAGGCGGCTGAGTCAATAACAAGCTTCTGTTATCGATCATATATTTACACGTGTTCAGAAAACGCTGACTTGGGAAAACCTCGGTGCTTGGCGGCCCTGCAGTGCGTCGCCGGATCTGGCCGAGGAGGAGAGTTTTCTAAATGAAACGTTGACGTATCGAGTGAGTTATGAATGTAAGGCTGGATGTCGTTTCGCCTCCTGGCCGCTTCCTAAGCTGTTAAAACATTAAGTTATGTAAATGTTTTGCTGTGTTTTCAGTTCTGGAGACGTCGTTGTTTTTCCCTCCCCTCAGTGACGGGGCTGTGTTACAGGATCGTTTCCCGTTTCCATGGCGATCCACTCTGCGCCATTCCTGTCTGAGACTTTTGCACGTCTTCAGGTGCAATCTGACGGCGGTGCAGACCTTAAACCAGCGCGGTGCACAGATTTATTAAAGTAATTTAAGCGTTTTATGAATTGTACAGAAAATAAATATATTTACAGAATCAAATGTAATCGGTGGAGAGCTGAATGTAAATACCTATATTTTTAATATATCATTTAAATCTACTACGTAAGCTTAATTTTCTTTAAATCAGACTAACGGATGTTTTTTGTTTTGCTTTTTATTTCTTAACCTGCAAAAAGAGAAAAAATCTTTAAATGACCTGAAAGCTTCTGACACTTTCCTGTTTTTATTTTTTGCCTTCACAGACCTTGAATGTATTTAATGTTTGATTTTGTGTAGCTGTTAAGTATTTTAGTACTTGCAGATGATTATTTGTACGTTGTTATTGCACAGAATTCTAATATAATAAATAAACGGTTGAGGTGTTTCTGCTGGTCTGATTTGTAATTAGTTCCAGCTGTGAAGTTGAGGCTCGTTTCTCTTTGATCACCAGGAAAAGTGATGAAGTTAAATTTAAAAGCTCAAATATAAATATGGTTGCATTTTGCCAGATCTTTCTCCTGCTGAAGGTTTGTTGAAACATCCATGCGGTTTGCGTCGCTGGTTTCTTATGGCAGTTGCACCATTTCAGTTCTCGTTTGAGACATTTAAAAAGCCATTTATTGCAGGAAATGTGACGGTTTCAGAGGCTGACCACATCCAACAGTCAGAGGAACCGGAGCTCAGAGAATCAGGTGTTGCACGGAGAGTCGAGCCAGCAGTTACTCACATCCGGACTTTTTTCATGAGAAAATTTTGGTTTCACATGTCCAGAAACGTAAACGTTTGAAGTTGGTGAGATGTTGAAATTTCAAGTTACCAAAGCAACTGTTGCATCAGAACAGCATTCAGTGGGGCAATAGGTTTGGTTTTTTACTGTATGTGTAAATGGTTCAGATTGATCTAATCCTAATGTTTAAAGATAATCTCAGTAAATCCAAAGATAAATTTTAAAATGACTTTTTCAGGTGAAAACATCCCTGAGGCTGTAAAATGTTAAATTATGACAGGAGTGAAATCAGCCTCTGTTTTTCTCAACAAGCAACACATGAATTTCAGGGCGATGAACTAAATTATACTGTAAAGTAGCATCACTATAATATATTATTATTGAAGTAAAACTAAAAAAGTTAACTGTCTAGTAAGAAATATTGAACAGGATGACTGATCATAAAATGCTTTAATAATTAAAATACCAACAAGTTATGAGTAAAGGTGGGATTTAACATTTTAACACCAAGCGGAACCTTTGTGTTCCAGCGTTTCTGGTAGTCCCGTAAATCTGACGCACAAACGGCAGCCGCTAAAGACGAACCCACCGGAAGTTCATTTCTGTTTCACAGAGGATCCGATGGGATGAAAGATTACTGTTGTGTTTCAAGTTTTGCTAAAAGGAGTTAGCATATCAGCAAAGCTATTAATTTGACGTAGCATCGCATCGCTAAACGTTGCTGACGTTAAAAGCCCACATTTCCAAGGAAAGATTTATTTAAACGACTAAAACGCCTGAAAGCTGAATGGATAGAACAGGAATTAGCATCAATCCGATGGCTGAATAACCTAAATAACAGACATGAAAATATAAATATCTTTGATGAAAATGTTACTCACTGAAATTAACTTTTAAATGAATTTCAGTCTGACCATATAGATGAAGTGATTGTATGTATAGTTTTCATATTTGTTCACCTGACCTCCAAATGATAACAGAATAACAAAGCTGGTGTATAAACAAGAGGTCTCACTTCAACATAAACTAACCATTTGTTTTTGGTTGAAACATGTTTATTCTTCATCCTGTGAAGTTATTCCCAGTCTGAACATTTTACTGCAGCGTAGCAATAATTCATAACATTATAAAACTAATCCTAAAAGTTATTTTGGTTTTTCCCAAAACAAATAAAGTAAATGTAACTATTTACTTTCCAACTCTTGGCCCAGATCTACAGATGAGTCAGAGGTCATGGATCAGAACCGGATCCACCAAAAACACCTTAATGATCCTGAAGTGTTTTGATAGAAAAGAGCAGAAACGTCCAAAATTGTCCCAGAGAGACATAAACTGAATGATCCGAGCCTGAACAGCGAACTGGACCCTAACCAGGGTTCAGATCCCACTTCCTGTTTTGGTTTGAATTCCGGCCACAAAAAGCGGAAGTGGACCGATGACTGGGGAATGGAGGCGGTCCGGTTCGGTCCGGCTCGGTTCGATGAATGGTCCTGACCCACTCTTCCAGTCATTGTTTATGTAACAGAGGAGTTTCAAAGTTACACCAGCGTTTGTTTTGCAACGGCTGCGGGCGCGTCTGCACGCGTTGACGTCACGTCCTGTCAGGGCAGAAGTGGATGAAGAAACGGAGCTGAAATGTCCAGAAATGTTCGGTCACAAAATGTTTCCGGATGAGCGAGCAGGAGGTGACGTCACCAGGTCCGTCTGGGCCCGGCGGTTCCACCAGAACCGGGCTGGTTCTGGTTTTATCGCGACTTCAGACCCCAATCGAACCGAGTCCACCGGAATATCCGGTCTGAATTCAGTAATGTACGGCGGCTCATTAGGACCAAAACTTGAACATTTCTGTTACTAAAGTTCAAAATCTGCATTTTGCAAGAAAAAAGAAAATAATCATACACTTTTACATTAATCTCAGAAATTTCCTGTTTTTTTCCGAACAATTCGAGTTTGAAAAGTCAAATATTTGTTAAAAAAGGACTAAAATTTTCTGAATTATTTTAGAAAAAAATATGAAAATTTCTGAGCTTCGAAAGTGTATTTAAACTCCTGGTTTCAACAGTTTCTCTAAATAAATATACTAGTAAATAATGAAGTATTTTAATCTTTTCTCCCTTTTAAGGCCTGAAATGCTGCAGTTTCCATGAATCCATCACAACGAAACAAGACAATTTATCGGAAATGATTTATTTCAATAAATCATTAACTGCTGATTTATTGTCATGAGTCGATCAGATTAGCTGCGACTCATGTGACGCTGCGTGTGACCAGCAGCAGAAAACTCCACAGAGTAACGCTGAAACGTGATTCTGGTTAATTTATGACCAACTAACCGAGTCTGGAGGAAGTTCAACCAAACAGACGACGGGTTCAGGTTCACTGCGACCAGAAAGTTAAAGTCTGAACGCCGGCAGCGTGCAGGAGCAACACAGAAATACAAGATTATCCTGAGGTTTCTGTCTAGATCAGATGTTTTTGGTGCCTTTCGATGTCGTATCAGTCAAACTCTCAGCAGTTTTAGTTTTAAACAGTTTTATTTACTTCAAGAGTACATACAGGATGAACGGTAAAAGGTTCCAGAAAACAGTATTTATGTATGCATGGATTGGCCCCTGTGCAGAGAAGCAGCTCTAGAGCAGAATCAGTGTGAAGGTAACAGTCTGGCTGAAGGTTTTACTGCATGGTGAAAAGGCACAGAGCTCTGTGAGAAACAACCTGGCAGTTTTATTCAGTTTGTTTGTTTGTCTCCTGAAAGCGACACGCTGAACGTTTCACATCGACTTAATTCATCAAAACTGTTTTGAGGTATAATTTGTTACAAGATTCAAACTTAAAACTGTTTTTAAAGGAAGAAAATAGAAGTAAAACACTAGTGTTTAATCACAAGCATAGACATGCTAACTCTACTTTTATTCAGCTAGTAATGGCTTTATTAAAGCGGTTAGTAAAATACATGATTTCCATTTCAAAACTGGAGAAAATCTGTTCCAGTTTTCCAGCCGGGTCAGTTACTGGGAGGTCTGGGAGTCGATTATTAAAACGTTTCCTTTAATTGATCGCTTCGCATTGGCTTGCAGGGAGTGTCGGATGAACCCCGCCCGCCTGGGACGCCGGGACGATCAGAACGAGCGCCGCCAGAGTGGTTCCGCCGGCGGCTCGAGTTTAACACGGTAAATAAACTCAAACTACAGTTAATGCATCGTTAAAAACAAAAAGTAGAAAAAGTTGTAAAAATTGCCACTGATATTCGCTTTTTAAGAGGTTTTTGGTGTAATTATGAAAATAAAAACGGCAGATTATTGTAGAAGTGCTTCACAAGCAAAACATTTTCTCTGTTTTTTGCAAGCTGTTCATCTTTAAAACAACAGAAACGATTAAAAACGTGATACATCTGAGTTTTAGCTGCACTAAGAAATCTGTTTTTCCGAGCGCTCCAGATGGAGAAAGCCGGCGCCGCCTGCCGTTTCCTAGGAAACCGGCGCCGTCTCGGTTCACAGCGGAGGAAGGCGTCCCGGTCGGTTGTGTCGCTCGGCCCGCAGCGGGCGGCGGCGCGCGTGCGAGGCGACCATCTTGTGCGTAAAGGTTTGTGGTTTTGTTTAGATGTGTGCGCTTAAGTTGCTGTGTTGCTGCTGCAGTCGGACTCGGCGCCAACCTCTCTCTCTCTCTCTCTCTCTCCCCGTGTCGCTCGCCCTGATGGCGGAGGTCGCGCCGACCCCGGAGCTGCCTCAGGTCATGGGCGAGAGCGGCGGCGACAGATCGGCAGGGCGAGGGACGAAGATGTCCCTCATCAGAGCTGCAGAGACACAAAGACGGTTCTGCTTTAAATGTGAGGGGAAAAAACATTAAAATGTTTTATTGCAGAAGAAAAGTGATTAAAAATCCCCAATTGTAATTTAAATTGCTTATAACGTCTATGAACTTTTAATCTCTGAAGAAACTAATATTGAGCTTCTTTCAGATTCAGTTTGTTTTCAAATGAAAATTTTTATTACCTGAAGAGAAGAAAAAACTTTTTCTGTCAACAATGTGAAGAACTAGTAGAGGAAAAAGAGCTATTAAGGAAATGAATCACAAACTATGAGAAGTAGAAGTAGTTCTTTTTCTACTACGGACAGGAAAGCTTGAACCAGAAAAAGAACTTCTGAGGAAAAGAACTACAAGAGGAAGAACTACTATAGTAAAGAACTAATAGAACTAAAACACATAACTGATCATTTGTTCTCTCCTTTCCAATAGTTTCATGCTAATAATCAATCAGAGTCTGCGCCTGCACTGTTGCTGAGGGTGCGCTTGTTTTTACCTGCGGTGTCGCACAGTTCTGACAGAACCGGGTCTCTGTCTGTGAGGAGCTGACTGCGTCTGGCGTCCAGAATCAGGTCCGACTGGTCGCCGTCTTCCAGCGAACCCTGAAAACAAAAACAGAGAAAAAGATCAGGGAGGTTTTCAAGCAGCGAATTAACGCTCCTCAGATTAGCTTTCTTCAGCTACATGCAACATGTTAGCATTAGCTTTAAATGACACCTAGAACTTTCTACAAACTAAAATATCTGGGCATTTCATTTAAAAACAACTAGAAAGGAATCTGAAAGTGTTTAGTTTGAACCTGAAGTGGATCCGATTGAAAGCGAATGTTCAGAGTTAAATGCTAACGCCAGCTAGCATCCTGCAGGCCTCACCAGCAGCCTGTTGCTGAGCAGCAGCTCCTCCTCTATGGAGGACGGGTCCGGCTTGCGTCTCTTGTCCTGGATTGTCAGCAGCGGCGGCGGCTCTTTGTCAGAGTCGTGAGTCCTGAAGGAGAAACAGACGAAAAACAATAAAAAAAAAACATGTTCAAAAGCTAAAACCTCAGTTTGTTTTTATTTATTTACCAAGCCCAAATCATTATTTAATTTAAATATTTATCAGAAGAACAAAAAGTGTTGATCCTCATTCAGTGGAGAGGAGGAAAATGTTTCCTCTGGCGCCCTCTTCAGGACAAACTCTAAAGTTTCTCTAAAACCTGCAATAAAATCAAGTTTTTGACAACAGAAAATCTCAAATTATGTCACTTAAAAACAGAGTTGATTGACACCAAATTTGTTTTTTATGTTGTGGGGAATGGGGCAAGTTGACCTTTCATGACCTCAGTAAACCATTACTGGCATCTCTAAAGTGATAGCAGCACTTTAGAGATGTTTGCAGTTTGCAGCACAAACTGCAAACGTTTGTGCTGCAAACGTTTGCAGCACAAACGTTTGACACCAATTTGGTTCAACTTGATTAAGGAGGGAATAAACTTCTGTCAGGACCTGACCCAGGATCATTCCGACAGGAAGTGATGCGACTCACCGCTTCCTGCTGACGGTGACGGCAGGAATCCCATTGGCGCCCTGGAACAGCAGCGACGCGGGTTTGTCGGCGTCCTGCGGCAGATCGCTGAGGAAGGTGAGCTGGAAGTCGTCGTCCATGGAGATGTACGGCGCGTACATCTCCAGCTCCTTCCCCTCCACGTCCTGAAACAAGATGGACGACAGCTGGATTATAATCTGACTCAATCCAGCAACAGGATTCTGATCCGTTGCAACAACGGCATGTTACGCCAATCTACGTAGAAAAAGAGGAGTACATTTTAAGTTTCTAGAAAAAAATAAGTTTAAAAAGTCAAAATATTTTAATTTTGAAACTCAGAAATACTGTTTGTTTTTTTTGTAGAATATTTGAGATTTATCTAAAGATTTGAGTTTTTTCTAGTGAATGTTTGGCTTTTGGAGCTCAGAAACCCTGATAGGGTGAAGATATCGGGATGCATTTTCTAATTCACTGCTGTTCATTTATTATAGATCATTTTTATCATTTGCTTTAACTGCTGTCCTTTGTTTGTTTTTTATTCCTTTATATAACAGTGTGTGTGAGATTGTGTTCATTAACCTTAAATACTTTGCAGAACTGGACTTTATGAAGTTCAGTCCATTTAAATGTATTATCTTGCTGGCAGATGAGCCACTCCCAACATGGCGGACGCTCTAACGCATCGCATCAACGGGCCGACAGGAAGTTATGGCTCGGTTCAAAAGCGCTGTCGCTTTGTTAATGTTGTGGCGTTTCTGAATGTGTTGAAGTGTTTTGAACCTCAGGGCCACAGTAGATATTTCCAAGTTTTTAAAATAAAATTTTTAGCATCACTGTCTAAATTTCCTTCCCGTCTAAACCGGCTCTAATGCGGCGCCGTCGTTTCCTGCTTCCCACCTCCACAGCCTGCTCCTTGAGCTGCGTTTCCTCTGGGCAGATGGTGAAGAAGCGCTCCACCTCGCTGGTGTCCATCAAATCCTCCTCACAGGGGCTCTGGGACCGACCGGAGACCAGCAGTTAGACCAGAACCAGAACCAGAACCAGTCGCTGGTTAAAAGAGGAGGTTTGTTTACCAGGTCGGGCTCAGAGGAGGCGGCCGGAGACGAGGACGGATCCAGGCCGTCGAAGATGGGCGACAGCAGCTGCCGCAGCTGAGGGCTGCACAGATCCTTCGGATGGTCCGGAACCACGTCTGGACTGGGAGGACTGGCGAACGACAGCTCCACCCGACCTGACAGGGAAAAACCAGGTGGCTGTTGGAAATAGGGCTGGAGCGATTAATCGGATTAATTATTAACAGGATTTTTCAAGTAATCACCAACTAGTTTACTAATCAATTAACCTCAGTGATTCGGTGGGAAAACAACAAACTAAGAGCAGAAAATGAACCAAAACTACAAGAAATAAAAACATTTCAATATTTATTTCTAGTTTTTTAGCTGCAGGTGAATTTTGTGCTACAAATGATTAAACGAGAAAAGTTGCATTGAAGATTTAAAAAATGAGCTGAATTATTTATTCATTTGCATTTTTAAATATTTTTAATATTGTATAAAATAATCATAAATGGTCAAATTGAAAATCTGCAGAATGTGTCCATTTTTATTTTGGTCAATTAACTGTCATAATAATGCAGAACTGAAATCATCATTAGCTTCGGCCCTAAATCAATACTTTTAATAATTGGTTATTAAAATAATCGTTAGCTGCAGCCGTAGCGTGGAACCGGTCATTCTGGCTAACGGGTCAGAGCTCACCTGCCGTCAGCGGCGGACCGCCGCCGCCGCCGTCCGCCAGGTGCAGCAGCTCCTCCGGTTTCTCCGTCAGCTTCAGGAGGAGCTTCGCCGAGCCGCCGCCCTCCTCGCCGTCCGAGTCGCAGGTGTCGGAGATGCCGCTGTCCTCGGCGGCGCGCTGCGGGGAGACGGGCTCGGTTTTAGGCAGGAGGCTGCGGCGGGTCTGCTCCACGGAGAACACCACGTCCGGCTGCTCCACCGCGCTGCAGGAACACAACCAGGAGGAAGGTCAGAGCCGCTGCTTCATCGCTCCTCCTCCTCCTCCTCCTCGCCGGTCGGAGCACCTGAGGATGAAGTTGAGGCAGACGACGGCTTCGGGCTGCGACGTCTTGTTGTTGTACAGGACGGTGGCTTGAGTCTCGGCCCAAACGAAGCCGCCGCTGTTGGCCAGGAAGCGGAAGGGCGAAGTGTTGACCTGGCCTTTGGACAGAACTGCAGCCACAGGAAGAGGAACTTTAATCCACTTTCACTCATTCAAACGTTCAACGCTGCCGGGAGCAATCCTGCCGTATTCAGCAAGAAATCAACTCATCGCTTGATAACTCAGTAAGTTACGCTTCATAATTTATCGTTTCTCTTTCTTTCTTCCAGGAACAGGAAAGTTTTCAGTCTGGTGTTTTAGACTCAACTGTTTTATGAAGGATAGTTTTGTTTATTATTCATTTAATTTGTTGTTTCTGTTTGTTTTTTTTGTTTTTTCGGATTTTTAACACGTCCTCCAGTTCCAGTGTTAAATGTTCATTATAATCTAAAGTTTATTGATCTTTGAAAACATGTTCTTGCTTTATTATGTCATCACTATAATATTATTACAAACTTTAAATTTGTAAAGAACATTTCACTTTGGAACCGGAAAACATTTTAAATATCCAAAATGAAAACAAACTGAAACCATAAATACAATTATTAAAGCTTTAATATTTTAATTTAGTACATTTATTAATAATACTCTAAATTTTTTATGCATTTTAAAAACTATTTTAAGTCATTTTTTATAACTTTGTTTGCATCCAGATTTGTGTATCTATATTTCTGCCTATTAACGGTATTACAAGTTAAGCTCATTTCTGGAAATATATTGAATATAATTAACATATAATATGATTAATAATGTTTGATCTGAAGCAGTGGATTAAATACAGGCATTTGATTTTATATTATCCTTTGCTTCTTGTGTTTTTGTGTGAATATTTGTACTGGTAAAAACTGGATCTGAATGAAACTCACGGGTCAGCAGGCTCTTCTTGATGCGATCCAAGTCGAGCGTGTGATAAAACTCGTAGGCCGAGCGTCCAATCAGGTCCTCCGGTTTGTACCCCACCAGCTCCGTTACCCTGACGACAGAAACCCGCAGCGTGAAACCCGAGCACGGAGTCTCTGCGGGCGCAGGGCGAGGCGAGCGACCCACCTGCCCTCGCAGTGGGTGAAGCGCAGGTCCATGGTGTGGCGGGTGAGGAAGGTGCAGCTGTCCAGAGGGAACTCCACGCTGGACGGGTGGGGGATCGGCTCGCACAGCAGCGTCATCACTCTGGCAGCAGGGGGCGACGCTGAGCCAAAGGGGCGGATGTGGCCGGTGCAGTGGAGAACCTGAGCGAGAGGCGAGAGGAAAACTGTCGCTACCGTCCTGAAAGCAGGGAGGAAAATACATAAAATCTAACATTTTTTATACAAGATTAAATTTTTGTCTTGTTTTCTTTAATGAAAAAGAAATTACAAATGACAGAGAAGCGGATTTTGTTTATATCCTCCTTAATGTGAGCCAGGCTACGAGAAGTTTTAAAAATAACAATCAAGTCATAATATTAGAATAAAAACGCGATGCTGCCAGAACAACGTCTTAAAAAAGGTTTTTTTAATGAGACAAAAGATCAGATGTCATTTTTTGTTATTTTTTGTGTTGATATGATCCACTAATGTTAATACTTTATTCTCATATGATTTCAACCTTACTAGCCTGGGCTTATTATTCCATTGTAGATTTTACCTGAATTCAAAAATAAACAGAAGCTGTAAAACAAGATGGCCGCCCCAACATCACGCTGATGTTTTAGGGTAAAAAATAAAAAAATAAAAATCCTGATTTTCCAAATTTTAAATCTCCAGCAGAGATGCAGCGATCAAATATCAATAACTGTATCCGTCTCAATAATTAAAGCGAAACTTTTCTAGTTTGTTTTCATATAAAACACTATGAAATGTCAAAGTTCACGGTGGTACTGAACGGTACCATCTGCTGGAGCGCGTCTGGACCGTCAGTGACGGGTCCGGGGCGCTCCGAGTTCCTGGGATCACTGGCGGAGGCGTTGACGCAACCTTGGCTCGTCTCCACGGAAACACTCAGCATCTCGTGTCGCTTTCATCCTGGACTCAGGATGAGGGACAGATTTAACCTCAGCGCCGCGCAGTGACTCCACGCTCAGCTGCATGCTGGGAACGCATCACGACCGCATCAGAAGTACTGCCTTACTGTAATCAGATTACTTTCTGTTTCCAAGTACTTGGTAAATAAAAGTAATGATACGTTTGAGTTATGAAATCGTGACTTTGTTTCTGAAGGTCTCACGACAAACCCAGATAAGCGTGCGTTGTCACGGTAACCGGCATCCTGCTACACAAATGAGAACAGATTTTTTTTTAAATCATTATTACTTCTCTCTGCACTCTCTCAGATTTATTTAAATTATTTTATCATCTGTTTGAACAAAGGCTTGTAAATGCAAAAAGAATAGAATTAGGCTGAAAAGTAAATTGTTAAAAGTCTATTTAGGTTGTGAATTGTTTTTTTTTTATGTAACTAAGTATTAAATTAATGACTTTAGAAAAGAAGTAAACAGTAAATGACCAGATTTCTCTCTCTTTACCTTCCAGGTGGCAGATTTGATGTTGACGGTGCGCCCCCTGCTGGTCAGGGTGCTCTTCATCCGCAGGAAGAAGTTTCTCTCGCTCGGTTGCTCCGCCATCAGCTTCTTACTCAGACCTGAAGACAGAAGCAAAAGTTCAAAATATGAAAAAAATAAAAACATGGCTCATGTTTTGTTGAGCTTTTTTTCGAGTATTTGAAAAATGTCTTCTTATGGCAGATATAAGATTATACGTCTCTCTGCTCCTTTTCATTCATGAATTATTTTAGCTGAACTATTCATATTAATGGATCCGATCCATGAAAGCGCCGCCCTGCGGTTCTGACCTGGACGCGGAGTCAGAAGGTCTCGCAGCTCCTCCTGATCGCAGGGATGAATGAAGTCGTAGACGCTCTGGCCGAGCAGCTCCAGCTGTGAGACAGGAAACAAGCCGGTCAGACGGATCCGGCCCGGATCGGACCCGGAGGAGGAACCGGGCAGAACCTGCGTGATGCCGATGTGCTTGTTGACGTTCTCCGTCAGGAACACCATGTCTCCCTCCTCGGTCATCACCATGACGAAGCCCGCCAACGCCTGGGGAAAGAAAGCGTCCATCGGATCTTCATCCTCCTCCTCTTCCTCTTCCTTCACACTCTCCTCTGCTGAATGACAACATTTTATGCCAATAATTATCATATTTAAGGCTAATTTACCTTTGAAAACTGAATCTAAGACATTTGGAGGTCATGCAGACACCCTGAATTGTTTTTAGTGGATCCAAACACGGAGAGTTAAATCTAAATGATGTTTGTGACGTTAAATGTTGCAAAGATAAACAATGACATCAGTCAGGTTAGGGGTGTCCAAAGAGTGGCTCAGGGGCCATTTGAGGCTCGTGTATTGAGTTTTTGCGGCCCCCATCTGCAACTCCAGAATGATACAAATTTTACCCGGTGATGCAGATGCAGGCCTTTCATTTTTCATCTGGATTAAATTATTACCAACATAATTAAAAATAAAAGTATAACACAAAGTTTTTTTTATAAACAAGCTTTTATCTCCATCCATCCAGAGACTCTGCTGCACCGAAACCAGAGGATTTCCGTCTCACCGGGTCGCAGGAGCTGCTGCATCCGCAGGAAGCTGAGCGTCACCCTCATGATGCCGGCCTTGTCCAGGTGGGTGCAGACGCGGCGCGGCAGCGGCAGGGTCCGGGCCAGTTCGTAGAACACCTCGGTCTCCTGGCTGCGCCGGCAGCGGGCCGCATCGCGAGAGCGGAGCTTCCTCTGCTCCGAGCTGCTCCTGCAGGAGGAACATGAAGCAGACTGTCGTTGGTACCGAGCCCGGTTCTGGTTCTGCTGCAGGTTTCTTCCTGCTAAACAGAAGCTTTTACTCTCCACTGTCGCCTCATGCATGCTTGATGAGTCGACGACACAATGCGAAACAGGAGCACCGATTTATCGACCAGCCTGTTTATCTGCACCAACTTCCTTAATTCTGGGAGATCGGTGATCAGCCGATACGTAAAAGTGAAGCCGATTTTATCATCATCGGCAAATATCTAAATATCAGCCGCTGTCCTCTTCTGACCTGCAGTTAGAGGTCTCACTGACAGACCGGGCCATCAGGTCATGCAGTTATCAATAATCAACCTACTGCTGCCAACTCAGCCACTTTCCTGCTATAATTAGGAGCAGCAAACAGTTTCTGAAATACAGTTTAGATTGAATTAAAACAGAAATGTGTTTGCATGTATTTATAGGTTTTAGAAAGGAAACATCAGAAAGCATCCAACTCAGCAGACGACCTCAAACAAAACCAGAAATTGTCGTTGGCCGGTAAAAACTAGATTGGTGCTTCTCTACTCTGAATGGTTTCTGAAGAGATCGACCGATTCCTGTCACCTGCTGTTAAATACAGTAACAAGCTGCAGCTATTTGGATCCTGACAGAAGGGAAAATGTTGAACGTGTTGCAGCTTGAGCTTATCAGAGTCAAATCAGAGACGCAGCCAGTCCAGCCAAACATGGACGTCCCACACCCACTTCACAAGGCTCGCAAAACAATCTCAAGTGGAAAAATACCAGCAGGATCTGTAACTTGTGACATGGAGTGCAGCCTGGAGCCGGCCCCTTCCTCCTTCTCCTCCTCCTCCTCCTCCTTCTGCAGGAAACCTAGTGAACTCTGCAGCGTTCGAGTCCTCGGTTTGGACCGGACCGGACCGGAGAACACACAGACCTTCCCACCATGTGTGGGGAGAAAATGAAATGTTTATCCTGCTTCGCCTCAAATCAGAGCCAAATATGGCGCCTCGGTGCTGGAGGAGACGGCGACGTTCATCTGAGAAGGAAACTAAACGTTTCTCCTGTTTTCGTTCCTCAGAGATGTTTATCCATCCTTCCTGACTAAATCACGATTATTTTACTAATCAATTAATTGATTATTCTGACAATTAATAAATTCATCATATAAAAAAAGTATTGCAAAACTCAGCAGATTTCTGTTTAACTACAGTCTTTTTTTAGTTTAACATAAAAATACATTAAAGGATGGAAGTAAACTAATTTTCCAATACATTTTTTTAATTGCCTGAAACGCAGTAACAGCATTTTATAGTGAATGTCCAACATGTGATCTGATTATTTTCAGATCGACAGATTAATAATTGCGCAGCTAAAAGTGCTTAACAGGAAATTTTTAAAGGAATTTGAACAAAGTGCAGCTAAAACTTCTGCTTGAGTAAAACATATTTACAGAGAAAGAATCTTTATTTTTTTCCACTTAAATGCAAAATGTATGTAATTTTTTTTCAGCAGTTTTGGCTTCATTTCTGCTCTGGATTTGTTGTTCTTTCAGCAAATTTTCCTTTATTGAGTCTTCTCTGGCTAACAATTAATAAATAACTAAATTAGTTGATGAACTGAATAATCGATTAATCAGGATGAATGATTCCATCGTGACTAATCGATTATTCGATTAATAACTGGGGTTTTCTGCCAGAACAGCCCAGTTCCCACCGGCCTCCTGCGGCAACAGAGCAGCTCCCGGCGACACCTCAGCGTCCACGCAGGAGACGCGTGGCGCCGCCTCGGCTCACGTGAACCACGTTGTGGGTTGTTGTGAAAGTTCCTGCAGGGGGAGGAGGGAAGCCGCAGAGGGCCTCTTTACTCCCTCTGGTAGGCATGCTGAACTCAGAAACCCCACAGGCTCTCAGATGCACGGCTGAAACCGTGCCAGGGGTCAAATGTCAAATACCTGCAGCAGATTACAGTGAGATAAAACCTGGGAGGAGGCTGGAGGAACGCTGCAGACACAGATTCACCTGAAACCGGCAGGACCGGAGCAGAGAGGCACTGAAGCCAAAATGACTGCAGCTCAATACAGAACAAAACACCCAAACTCGTCACGCTGACTCACCGCCTTTAAATCTGTTTACTGTCACTTCTTCTGATGCCGACATCAGGTAGTAAACAGTTCTGTTCAGGCCGCTTGGATCCAACTCCAGTCCGTTTCACTAGAAAGTCCGGTTCGTTTGGGGAGGTGTGAATGCTAACTGAGCCAAAAAGTGAACTCTGGTTCAGTTTGAATGCATTTAAACGCTCAGTAGACCAGAGACCAGATCACCAATATTTATCAGCATTATATACAGAGAAGTTTAACTGAAGCTTCAACCACAATCCTTATTTAAAAAGGAATTGATTTGTTTATTGCATTGTTTTATGCATTTCTAATACATTATAAAATAAGCTTCAGTAGTTAATTTAACATTTTTTAAAAATCAGCAAAATATCAGTTTTTTATCTGATTAATCATCAAAATAAATCGATTAATCGTCAGGATGATAAATTACCAAAATAACTGTTGGCCCCAAAAAGCTGCTCAGGTCAAATGGAAAAACCAAAAGAGGTTATTGATATGGAGCAAAACAACGTGCCCAGAAAAATTAGATCGCACATCACCACAGTGAAGCATGGTGGTGGGAGCATAATGCTGAGGGAATGCTTTTCTTTGTCAGGAGAGACATAAATCCTGGAGGAAAACCTGTTAAATGCTGCAGAATTTAAAACAGAAGCTCTCGATGTGACGCAGTTGGAACGATTTCAAACGGTAAATCTTCAGTTTGTTGCCAAGTAAATCTGGTAGCAACTTGCAACGAAATGCATTTTTTATTACTTCATGTTGCTCCGCCTTTTAAAACTGTTCAAACTGTGCAGCTGCTGCATGACGCCACGCTGCTGCAGGCAACCAGAGGCTGGAATTTCACTCAGGATCGACGCCGATACAAAACCTCCAGCTTCAGTTCCTCACAGTTAAACTTGAGCGAGTGAAAGGGAAAACAACAAAATCCCAGATCTGAAAGGTGACTGCAACACCTTCCAGATCATTTGGGTTGTTCTCGTTTACAACTTAACTAGTTTGCTGCTAATAAAACACGGCGATCTCTTCCTGGCTGGCTGGTTTCTCTGAGCCAACTGTGACGTCCTCAAACTGAAGAACTCTGTGTACTGAGAACAGGAAGTACAGTTTACAGAACAAAAACACGGTGCGTAAACAGACACCATGTTTCAGTTTGATCATGTTGCATCAGCGACCAGATCCAGATTGAGGTCCAAAAGCCGCCGCTGGCATGAGCAGGCGGCTGAGCGTGCCAAGTCATGCCCACTCCCACAGCTGTCCTGAAACTTCACCGCGACTCCGGAGGAATGAGAAACTCCACACAGCGGCTCTGCAGATTACTGTAAGGGAGGAAGCTGCAGGAGGAAAACGCTTCTGCTTTCAGGGGTCGCCACATGAGACCAGGGGTCAAGAACGGCAAAGAAAATATTCTAAAATATTCCACAGGATGAATTAAGGATAATTGACACTAAATAATTTGAATCAGTGGAGGCAGAAAGAGCAGAGGTAAAGCTGCTGTTCAGGGCTGAAACAATTAATCATGATTAATCAATTATTCAAATAATATTTAACCAATTCAGTAAATGCTTAATCATGTTTATGTTAGAAGAGTTTTACCTGCAAAAGACCAAATGCTATTATTGCATTTTAGGCAAGAAAATGTTTATCGTCTTATTGAAGGCACTGAATTATTATTTATTTGCATCTTTACATGCGTTTCTAATACTGTGTCAATGAAATGTGCCATTCAGACAGAATCAGGGTGTAAATCATCTGATGAGGATGAACAGCTTGGCCTGAAAGCAATTAATCAAATAATCACACGATAAATTGAAACAAACTCAATCATTTCCATTTGCACAATTTATCGCTTTTCTCCTTTTCCACCAGAATGACTGAAATCGTTCTTGTGAAGGACAGTTTTGTGTAGAGAGATTTCATATTTAATTTATCGTCCGATAAAATTAGTTATTGCGACAACCGACTATCTGAATCATTTCCAAGGAACTCTGTGAAATGTGCCAGGATTTTCACCATTAAGGAAACACCAACTGCTGCCTGAGGGCCTCATCCACCGTTATGGCTGTGAAACAGACAATCAAGCTGTGGAACAGCGTTCACATCGAACACCAAGCTGATGATGTTGAACCAGTTGCAAACGGGGCTCGGCGCCCAACTCGCTCATCGAACGCGCTGGAATCCATTTGGACGTTGGGAAACGACGACATTTATCATGAAATGGCCGCCACATCACCCAGAGGTACCGATGGCTGCAGAATGAACTGTTTATTTACACTTTTGTAAACAGACTGTCCACCCTGTTATAATTACAGGCTTGGATTACGTGGAGTAGTTAGGATAGATATTGATCACAGCAATTAGCAGCATTCACCTGAGGCCAGGTGAGTTCAACCTTCCACAATAAAACAGGCACTACATGAGCAACGCGGCTGGCTTCTGAGTTCAAAACAAACAGAAGAAACACAGATCTGCTCCACACCTGTCAAACTGAAAGTGACTAAAAGTGTTTAGAAATGTGCGAAAAACAACAGGAAGGAAGCCAGACTTCAGGAACGAAGACCTCTGCAGTCAAGATCTGACAAAAAAATCACAAGAAGAGAAAAAACTTTGGCAAGAGGGCGGAGTTTAAGAGAACAAACTGTCCTAGATCAGAGGACAAACTGTGGTCATCATCTGTGTCAATGGCACTGTGTGTTTATGTCCTCTGGAGTCTGAAACTGACTGAGAACATAATCTGGATTGTGGCCATGTGGATGAACTATATTTACTGAGTAATGGAGGATTACAGCAGGAGCTTTATTACTGTCCTGCAGCAGGAGAGGGACACAAATACAAACACTGGAATAAGAGCAGAGATTATTTCAAAGGGTTTTTCTTAATACAATTAATTCAAATTACATTTCTATAAATAATTTGGACTTTTGCATAAACAAAAATAAAACACTTTTACCCTGAATGTCACCAGAACAGAGGAACTATCTGACCTTCTGCTGCAGGTCATTTTTACAGGAAATACGGTAAAAACAAGCAGCACACAAACACCGACTCTCAGCAGACATTTCTGGCCAAAACAACAACGTGAAATTAAAAGCGAGTCTGAATCCACGCAGAAAGCCTCCATCTGTGACCGTGGCGTAAACAATGGCGCAGAAACCAGAACCTGGGGCCCTCCGGAGCCCCTCCACGCCACACATACGACACATTTTCACCATTTTGGCGAGCAAAACGAAGAAATTAGCTTAACGCGCAGCAGCGGATTGAGCTCATTTAATTCCGACACGGGAGATGCGGCCGTTTGTTCTCGCAGCCGAACTCGCTTCGGGAAATTTCGAGTAAATTCTCCCACATCTGAATCATGTAAACCCAGTTTTCAGGTAAAAAAAAATAGTGATAAATAAATGGCTCTCACCGTTTAACCGCCACGACCCCGTCTTCCTTCTCCATGTTTCATCAGAACACCAAAGCAAAGTCTCTCTGTTTCCTCACGACGTTCACTGGAGCTCAGAGCGGCGAATAAACAGATATCACTGCGCGCGGATAAAGACGTCACCGGCTAGCACGGGCCACTTCCGCTCTCCCTTTCAGAATAAAAGCCTCACGCAAACTCAGGGCCGAAAACAATGGAAGTTAATATGAATCAGTGGAGGGAATGAATTACAACTTGTTCAGTTATTGTTTTATTAAAAAATAAATAAAGTAAAATAAATCTCATAAGTTTACCAGAATTTAGGGTGATATTTTTACTCAGTAAAATAAATATTTCATCTGTAAGTATTTATTTTTAATACATGGTCATAAATAGCAAGTCTAAGAGCTTAGATATTTGAGTTTTAATACAAACCAACATACACCAACCTTTGTTTGTTGAAAATGATAATATTATGAAGTTTCACTCAACGGTTTTGGCAAAAAATACATTAAAAGATTTTAAATAGTTTTAAATCGATATATTGGTTTGTGACTTTCAAAAATTTCCAGCCACCCGTATGAATTTTTTCGGAGAATAATTGTCCAAATATGAAAAAATTCAACCAAAGAATTATGAACAACAGTATATAAAACAAACAATAATTAACATATGCCGCCATGACGCAACTCTGGATTAAAATAATAATAGATTATTTTTGAATAACCGAATAAATCACTATATGTACTGTATCCATATAGTTACACATTTTAAATTTAAATCAAAATAAATCAGCTTTTCGACGTTAATAGCCAACGTTCTATCTTGTGTTGCGTTTACATTATCTGGGAATTTAGACTTTCGAAATGACGTCACACTCAGCGTTGCTGCTCTGGGCAGCGTCCAGGCTAACTGTTGTTAGCAAAACAGTGTGTTTGTTTGCGTTGTGTTAATTCAAACTCCCAACATGTTCAGCGACTGGAGTTGAAAAGCTGAGAGGATCGCGGTGCGAAGGAGATGCTAACGATCCACTCTACAAGGAAGCCGTCCATCGCTGAAGCCTTTTTGGAAATCTGCTGTCGGGTTCATGGAAGTGCTTCTCCAAATACACCTTTTCGGATCGGTGATTTGAATTTTAGGGACGTTCAAATTGTCTGTTTTGGCCTTGAAGTTAGAAATTCTTCCTTCCCCGGTGGGACTAGAACGCACCATGAAAGTAGGTCAACCAAGCGAAGGAGGCTTTTATTTTCCGTCTCTCTGTTTCCGCCGGTGCTTCGTTTCCAGCTTGACTCTTTCCACGCTGCCGTGTCGCCTACACACCCACCCTACGTCACTCCACGTCCTGTTTGTGTCTTTTCATAGGCTTTGAAGAGGGGCGGGGTTGTTGAGGGAACAGGACACGGAGTATTACATAACCACATTTCCACCAGCAGAGAACTGAGCATTTAAATCAAACACGGTCAGAGCTTCTACCGCAGCATGCGGCACAAAAATACAAGTCTGAAACCTGGAGACATTTCTCTTATAGTAAAACAATGTATCTGGCAGAAATACTGCAAAATAAAACAAATTGTCATTAGTTTTTATTTCTAATTTTAGTACCTTTAGATGCAAATTCCTCAAAATTATAAGACAATTTCCAGATGTTTATGAAGTTTATACATGAAGTCATTCTGCAAACTGCATCTTGTATTTCACAATTTCTCAGGTGAATGTTTTTAATTCTATATTTTTGTTGTTTATTTTTATTGTTCATTATGTTGTATTTTATGTTGCAGAAGGAGCTTCTTCCGCCCTCTACTGGCCAACTAAGGTCACTTTTTCAGGTAACTGCAGAAATCACATATTGTTTTACTTGTTAAAGCTTAAACTTTCCAAAAGAAATACATTATATATTATCTGTCTCATATTATACTGACAACATTATGAGTTTTATTTTCCTTTTGGGAAATTTATTTTTTAATTCAGAACCAAGGAAGAGATGAAACTGCAGAGAGACGAGATAATCCAGTTTATTCTGACAGCTTTTGTGATCAGAGTGTTGGAAAAGAAAAACTGCACAGGTATCAGAAACCCACGGATGCTGTTTGCCTTCAATGATGTGAAACGGCGTTGATTCGAAACTCACTCCAGAACCACGATCCAGGTTTAAAGCCGAGCTCGGAGGGCAATGCTTTGACAAGAACATGAGAAACGCAGAAATTAACCCAGGATCACAAATTAACCCAGGATCACAAATTAACCCA
>VMRN01000123.1:386176-413758 GCA_010277015.1 Poeciliopsis turrubarensis
TTAACCCAGGATCACAAATTAACCCAGGATCACAAATTAACCCAGGAATGCTGCTGTTCTGTGGGCTGGCGTTTGTAAAGTTACAGTAAAAAACAAACAAACAAAAAACTACAATAATTTGGTGTATTTAGGCTGTCATAGAGAGAAAAGGGTGTTAATTTTTTAAAATCATATTTTCACCATATTAACTACATCTCAGATTTTTTTAGAAATAAAAAAAAAATTCTAATTCTGAAATTTTCAAGTTTTCCCCAGAAAAATTCTGGTAAAGTTGATCTAAAAATTTCTGCATTTTTCTAGAATTTTTTTGATTTTGGGAGATCATAAAGTTTCTTGTTTTTTCTGCAAAATGTTTGCAGAAATTTACTACTTTTTTCCATTTACTCTGGCGCTGATACATCGTCATAGAACTGACTGTTCAGATGACTGCGTCTGATTTGTGTGAACATAGATCTGTCTGCTATGTTGTTTAACAGGAGCTGTAATACGGAGGAATTCAACATGTTTGGTAAATAACTAACATTTCACATAAATCAGCTTTTGAGGGGGACAAGTTCATTTGTTCTTCTATGTACAAGCGGAAACTCCAAATCTGGTGCATTTAATTATAATTTAAAATAATATTCAACTTTCAATCTGATGATTTATATTCTTTGAATGTTTAAATAGATCTTTTACATTTTATTACTGAAAAAGTTTGATTTATTATATTTAAAGTGACTAATTTGATCATATCTGGGCTTCTTTTAAATTCTACACAAATCTTTGACTCTGATCCACTTCCTGCTTTGTGACTTTATTTGTTGCATAATGGCACCAAGGAAAGGAAGGAAGGACAAAAGGAAACAAGGAATGGATGACAGGATGGAGGAAAGAAGAAAGGAAGAAAAAAGAGAGAAGAAATGAAATGAGGGAAAACGTAAAGGGGGGATGGATGGAGTAAAGGCGAAAGTAGGAGGGAGAAGGATTCAAAGGAATAAAAGTCTGAAAATATAAATATATCTGCAAATTCCTGTTTTATTTTCCCAAATTTCAGGAGCACTGATTCAAGTGCTCCTGATTGCCCCCTGGTGGTCAAACACTGCAATAACACAAAATCTTACCAAGTATTTTGTTCTAGTTTTTACAGTGAACATTTTCCTTCACTAGAAATAAGACAAAGCTAACTTACAAACTACCAAAATGCACTAAATTAAAAGCATAAATTAGCTTACTGTAATTTATTTAGTCAGTTTTTAATTTGCTCAACAATAAACTTTAATATTTTCATCAGTTTTAAAGCTGCAGTGTGTAAATTTTACAAAAATGTAATATTTTGACATATTTTCTAAAACTGTCACCATGTTGTAACAGGATGTTATCAGGCAGATAATTTGTGAAACGGTCGACCTCCTCCTCCGAGATGCTATTGGTGTCTGAAGAAAACCACCAAAAACAACCAATCAGAGCGAGGAGGGTCTTAGCGCTGTCAATCACCCACATGTACTCATTGCTAAATGTGCTAAAGGCAGAGAAGCAATTTACTATTAAAGGAAAACCATTTATCTGGTGTCATCAGTGCTATACTAACTAGCATTAGCATTGACAACACAATCTGCTTGTTCAGGGTAGCAGAGACGCACACAAGCATGACTGACAGCGCTAAGACCCGCCTCCTGACTCTGATTGGTTGTTTCTCGCAAGCACTGGAAGAAAACAGAGGAGTTTGATTTTTTTCACAAATTATGTCTCATAAACTGATGGTGAAAGTTTCAACAAAAATGTAAAAATCAAAACATTTTTAAACAGAAGTTGCATCTTGCAACTTTAAGTAATAACTGACCAAAAGTTACTAGTAAGTTTTGTCTTATTTAAGATCTTTGCTCTAGAAACTAAACCAAAAATAGTTGGAAACATTTTGTGTTTTTTCAGTGTGGAGCTGCTAAGCTGTGGCATATTTTGCTTATAACTCTGGCCGGCTCCCTTTAAGGCTTCTGAACTGCAAATTCAAACAAGTGATTCAGATTTAAAGGTTTCTGTTTCCGACGCTCGCAGCTGTGCACTGTGGATTTATTGGATGTGCAAAACGTTGCAAGAGGCAGTTCAGGTGACAGTGATGCTACACCGTGACGGGCTCGTGTGTGTGTGTGCGTGTGTGTGTGTGTGTGTGTGTGTGTGCGTGCGTGTATGCGTGTGTGTGTGTGCAGGATGAACCCGGACCGCTCTGACAAAAACACCAAATAAAAACACAGTGACATTTTCAGGCTCCCTAAACAGAAGACAGTTTATATACAATAGAAGCTTCTTCATATATTAATAATCTTCGCTTTTTTTCTCCTCCGTCGCCGCAGAGTCATTCTCTCCCGTTTGCGTTTATAGAGCTTTTAATATTTACAGTATAAATTACTACGCAGTCCTGTGGCAAAAATAAATAAAGGAAACGACCGTGGCTCTGTTGCACGATGAAGCCGAGGCTTTGCTGAGGAAGAGGAGCGGAAAGAAGGCGGCGAATTCGTCCTGAACGCTGCAGCATGTCGATCCAGCTCAACCAAACCGAGAAACGCTCAACCACACACAAAGATGGAGGAGAAAAGTATAAAACCCAGACAAAAAAATGATCCGAAAGTCACTTTTTAACCGTTTCTCATTGAAAACATGAAGAAAAAAGAAAGTACACCCATTTTGAACTCTCCAGATTTGTGTTTTGCTTGTGGAGAGGAAGCCGGAGTTCCCAGAGAGAACGCTCGGTTTCACCGGGAGAACGTCCAAACTTACACTGACAGCAGACTGACAGAAAAACTGTGGAAAAAATAAGTACACCCCTTGACCTAACTTCATCCCATCACAGCAGAGAAACTTTGAGATTTGTTCCAGCAGACCTGGAGCCCAGAGCATCACTCCTCCTCCACCATGCTTCATATTCAGCATTATTCCGTTTAACTTCAGCTGAAACTAACAATTATTATTAAAAAAAATTATTCTGACCATTAATGCAAATAAGAAAATAAACATTTGGATCCTAAATTGCAATAGCATAATTCTTTAAATTGTTATTTTTAATCTGCAGCTGAAACTCTGAAGGGTGTACTTACTTTTTCATCACTCAGATTGTATATTTAGGATTCGTCTTTGTGTAATAAGTAACGACAGCGTTGCACCTGATGTGTTTCTCCCCTGAGGTTGGATTTAAATAGTTAAAGAGGGTGTACTTTCTTTTTCTGGCGTCTGTGTTAGCAGTCAGTATCTAACCAGCAGTAGGAAGCAGTCAGGGTGATCTGTGTTTGGACAATCAGGGGAAATCTCATCTTTAAGATGCTCTCTCATATAACAAACAAACAGCTTCTACAGATTGAACTTAAAGTAAAAAGTTAAAGTTTTAAGCACATTTAAAACAGAAATTTGGGCATTTTAAAGGATTTCAGTCAAAATTCCTTGATGGTTCCTGTTCTCAGAGTTTCACCTGAAATCTGACTCCCGTCTGCTGCAGGTAAGATACTAACAGCTCGAAACTGTCCTGCATAACCCCGGTTCTCTAATACCGACTTGTAAGTTTTGCATAAAATGGAAATAAATATGAGATTTTCCTCCAGAGAAAGTCCAGGAGGGTCAGAGTCAATTTCCACCTCAGAGTTTCAGCGATCAGACGCCGAGGGTTTGGTTCTGGTCGTTGACCCCAAAAGGAGGTTCAAGGAGAGAAAGGAGGCGTCGAACAGAGAACTGAAGCGGAGGGATGAGTGCAAAGCTTGTCCTCCAGCTATACCACCGTTCCACTCGGAGAGTTTCCGTTCTGCGCTGCCAGGTTCTGAACAAGAGAGGAAACAGAATCAGCTGCAGATCTGAGATCAACGAACCTAAACCTTTTATTCTTCTTCTTTAATTCCTGGTTAAACTGCAGCAGGTTCCTGACATGGAGGGAGACATTTTATAGAAAACACTTTGAAACACCTTGAGCTGGAAAAGTCAAAAATTTGCTAGAAAAAAAATGAAAAACTGAAATTAATCTCAGAAATATTTGAGAAAAAGATGAGGAAATATTTTTTTTTGAAAATTGAACATTTTCTTTTAAAAAAACTAAAATTTTGAGGTTGAGCTAAAAATGTTTTTGAGTTTCAAAATGTTTTTTTTCTATAAAATTTCTAATTAAATCTCAAATTTTAAAATTTTTAGCATAAAAATGATTTTGATGGAAATTTACTCCAGTTGTTTGTACCTAATGCTCTGTTCTAATCTCTGTTCCTCAAGGGAACATTTTCAGCTGTTGACCTCTGAACTTTGACCTCACAGCTCAGCAGGAGCCTTAAACTGGAGGCATGTTTGGTTGCAGGTTTGGCTGTGGACCCCGGTGGAGACGTACCGCCTTCCCCGGCCGCGCCCAGGTGCAGATCAGGCCCTCCTGGCAGGCCGTGATGATGCAGTCGTCCATGAACACCAGGACGGTCAGCCTCTCGTGTGCGATCTTCTTGCAGACCAGCGGCTCCAGCAGAGGTACTTCGTGCATGCGGGGGCAGAGCGTCGTGCCCAGCACCTTGGCGCCGTCCAGCCGGTTGCTGCGGGGCGCGACGTTGATCTTGTCGTTGCTCTTGCTGATGTTGCCCAGGCTGTGGTAGCGCTTGTGCTCCTTCTCCACGCCGCCGCTCCCGGACTTGTCCGACTTGCGCTCCTGCAGGGACAACGTGGCGAAGCGGCCGATGCTGAAGGGGGCGCTGTTGCCCCCGCCGCCGCTGCCGCCTCCTGCGCTCCCACCTCCGCCGCCCTCGGAGGCGCCCGGACCCTTGGAGGCATTCGCCACCGCCGGGTGGGGCAGGGAGTTGGAGCGGGACAGGGAGCGGGGCAGCAGCAGGGGGAGCGCAGGCGGGTTGGCGCTGCCGGTGTTGGCGCCCGGCGGGTGATGGTGCCCCTCCACGCCTCCGATGCCGCCGCCGCCAGAGCTGCTGTTGACCCCGCTGCTGCCAGAGTTGGGCAGCGAAGGGCCGAAGGTGTTGGTGAAGGCGCGGGACAGGGGCAGGCGGGGGTACAGCACGTCGTCCGTCAGGTCCCACAGACAGAACTGCGTGTCCTGCCCCACCGAGCCGAAGCGGTACGTGACGGACGGCGAGCCGCCGCCTTTCGAGCTGTGCCGCGAGAGCCGCGACAGCGTGCTGCTCGTCCGCACCCGGCCGAAGTGCGTGGAGTTATTCTGCGCCCCCTGGTGGAGGTCCTCCTCGCTGCCGCTGAGCTCCATCGGCTCGTCGTCCTCCAGCGAAGTGGTGAAGGGGTCGAACGCCACCACGTTGACCCACGACTTGTGGCCGTGGCCGCGCGCCACCACCCGGCTCTCGGCGAACGACCAGACGGTCACCAGGTCGTCCTCGCCGCCGGTGGCCAGGTACTTCCCGTCGGGGCTCCAGGAAACGCAGAGCAGCCCGCCGAAGTAGCTCTTCATCACACCCTGCAGCTCCATCGAGTCGAAGTGGAAGACGCGCAGGCAGCCGTCCTGACCCACGCACGCCACGTGAACGCCGTCCGGCGAGAAGGCGAACTCGTTCAGGCCGCCCTCGCCCACCGCCCACCGCAGCAGGGGGTTGCGCGGCGTCTTGCTCTTGCAGGCGTAGACGGCGAAGCCCTCGCCCTGCCGCAGCAGCGAGTACTGCGGAGCGGTGGTTCCACACGGATGATCCACGTTGTACAGGTAGAGGTGACCGCTGGCGTGGGAGGCCAGGAACAGGTTCTCCGACTTGGGCAGCCATTTTAGACACGTCACCTTGGATTTGTCGATCAGCCTCTGGAGGATGGGAAAGAAATCACATAAAGCTGGTTTGTTATAACAATTAGAAAAACACACCGATTACAGAATGACAAGTATGTGACTGTCATGCTGTGCATGTAAGATGTGACACTGTGATGAACAGAGTTTTCATAAATGTTGTCATGAAGTCACATCCAGTGAATGAAACAGTTTTAGTTCACTGAAGACATGGGAAAATATCATGAGTGAAATAATCAGCCAAAGGAGCTAAACTTCCCCTCAAACTGGATAAATGCGTCTGAAGTCGAACCTCCTCGTTGAAGAGTTTACTGGTTTCCTTCTTGATGGGGTCGAGGTACTGGACCTGGCCGGCGGAGAAGCCCACGATGAGCGCCACGCTCTCCGCCGTGGCCGAGTACTGGTTGAAGTCGTGGCACGTCGGCTGGGTCCCCTTGTAGATCCTCTTGTCGATGGGTTTACTGAGGTCCACGGCCTGCAGGGCAGAAAGGTCACTGAGGAGAAACTCCTGGTCCACAACGGCTGCAAAGCCACTGACCACAGAACCGAGGAAATACATGAGCGTCATAGAAAGAAGAAAAAGCAAAGGTTTTTGCTGTAGGATGAGGAGACCTGGTGCAGTAATTAATAATCAATGAATCACATGATTAATACAAACGAGTTTAATCATTTAAATTTTCATGACTAATCATTTTCCTCTGCCTACCAAAAACTAAATGATAAAAATCTTCAGTTTTCTGCTTCGGACTCAGCAAACCTTATTTTACTGAGACTTCAGAATTCATTTCATTTGTTGTTTTGTTCATTTATTTGAGATATTTAAAATGTTTTCCATTATAAAACTATCGATATTATCATTTATTGCTATAACTTCTGGGACAATTTATCAGTATCAAAATGGATGTATTTTACAAAACTGCAGTGGAAATAGTTATTTTAACAGTCAGATGTTACCACTGGCAGAAATGATGAAGAAGAAGACAGAAAGTGTCAGGATGATGTTGGTAGCCGCTCCCATGTAGGCGGGGCTTGTTGCTTCCATAACTAAATAATCATCCTCTGATTGGCTGATAGGTTATGAGTGCAATGGTTGAACTAGAATTTATCTGCTACCACTTCCTGTCATCTTCTTTGTTGTCTTCGCCAGTAGTAACATCTGGCTGTTGATCCCATGACTCATCTGATGTGGAAAAAATTATTTCTGCTGCACTTTTGCAAAATAAGTCTATTCAAAAGCCACCTGGTCCTACAGCATTAAAGGCTTTTATTCAAACACAATTTTGTTTTTAAATGTTTCAATTGAGCAAATTAATTTTCTTCATGTAAATTTTCTCACTTTTACATTAATGGACGCAGTTTGTGAGAGCTCAGCGGCACGTGGTCCGAAAAACAAAAACAAACCATTGTCCTCCTACTTCCTGTGGTATTCTTTGTCGTTTCCGCCAGTAGTAAGATCTGGATGGTGATCACGTGACTTGTGTCACGCTAAAAGTGTTTCTATTACAGTTTTCCAAAATACAAAGCTAAAAGGATATGGATATTCACCTCCTTTAGGAGGTTGAGTGTTTCCTTTAAGAAACTGAATTTTCTATGTTCTGTTATGGTTCTTATGGTTCATTTTAAACGCAGCAGTGAGTGAGTATTTCAGCTGGATGCTCCTGCAGCATCACCGGGGCCCTCGGACTCTGCATCCATTTTGGCCCCTCATCCAGGCAGAGGCTCGGCGCCCAGCGGGTTAGCAGGCTGGGCTAAAGCGGAGGCTCACCTTCTTGATGTTGGTGTAGGTGTAGAAATACAGCTCCCTGCCGATGTTGAAGCAGACCCGCTCCGACTCCTCGCTCGGGTCTTCGGGCTGCAGCTTCACCATGGAGACCCGGACAGGCGGCAGGAAGCCCGCCGGGGAGGAGTTGGCCGCCGCATTGGAGGAGGACGAGGCTGCGGCGGCCCCGGGCCCCTGCAGCAGCCCGACCCCTGCGCCGGGGATCGGTCCGGGTCCTGCGCCGGGCCCCAGCGTGGCTCCGGCGGCCGGGCCCCGCGGCAGGCCGCCCCGCTGCTGCGAGTCGGAGAGGGTGAGCAGCTTGTAGAAGCCCTCTCTGGTCCGGAACTGGGATTTAATCTCATTGATATCCTTCAGAGCGCCGCCATCTCCGGCCATGTTTAGTGCAAAGCGCCGCACAGGAAACGCTGGTTCTGACCTGGAAACAAAAACACCGCGACGGGAGGAAAAACACAAGAACCGAATCAGGACAGATGGGGATGGAAGAGAGCAGCAGCCGAGCTCAGCCAGGCCCGCTCCAGCACGCCAGGTCCGGTCCGGTGCATCCTACAGCCGCGCCGCCGCCGCCTGCAGCCGAACCCCGCGGAGGAAGCTGCTCTGCGCGGGTGCGAGCGGCAGCATCCTCCCGCCGGCTTCCAGTGTGCGTGGAGTGCGTGAGGCGCGGTGGGTCAGCTGCTGCTGCTGCTGCTGCTGGTCGGGCCTGGCGCTGCGTCGGAGGTCCGAGGGAGGGCGGGAAGAGACGAGACATCCGGGCTGGGTCACCCAGCGGCACCGAACCGGAGCAGCTGGGAAACCGGCGGTCCAATTAAAACACATGGAAAACAATGAAACAACAAAAGCCACCGCGCGTGAGGGGCTGAGGATGGACAAGAGCAAACATCAGCCCAAACTCTAGTGATCCAGTAAACTGGACATGTGAAAACATGGACATGTGAAAAGTTCAATTTGACAGAAAAAAATAACATGAATAATTTGAGAAAAAAACCGGAAATTTTGAGTTTGAAAAGTCAAAAATTTGCAGATTTTTTTTTTTATTAGTCTTAAAAGTTTTCTAGAAGAACTCAGAATTTTTTTTAGTTAAAAAGTTTAAAAATTTTCTGGAAAAAACTTGGAAATTTTGAGATTAATCTCCAAAAATTTCTACAAAAACGTTGAAATTTGTGAGATCCAACAGTCTAAACTTTTCTAGAAAAAATTATTTTGTTACTCTGAAAAAACTGAGAAAAAACTTTGAGAAGTAAAAAAATGGCAGAATTTTAGATTCATATCGTAGGTTTTAGGTTTTCTAGAAAAAAATGGCAATGTCTGAGTTTTAAAACTTGAAAATTTGCTAGAAAATAATCAAAATTTTAGAGTGAGAACAATTTGATAATATTATGAATTCCTGCTAAATTGGAGCTATAAAATTTGTAACCAAAATGAAAATGAACAGTCTTTAAACTGAAAAAAATATTTGAAACTCAAAAAATTTTAACTGAAAAAAGCTCAAAACTATTTTTCAGATTCACGGTTTTAAAATTGTATTTTTTTTTAACTAACATTTTGGCCCCAATGTAGCTCCATACAGCTCCTCTCCCATCCCTTAAAATGACACTCATCCAGCCTCTTGTTGTGTTATTTACCTTTATTAGAGTGTAACGGCAGTAACACACACACACACAATGCAACACTGACACACAAGCTCAGGTCACACAACGCAGCTCAGCAGCTTGTTTGTGGAAACGTACGGAAGCCATTTTGTCAGTCCCTGCAGGCTGCGGTCAATAACTGCAGGAAGGAGGCTGCAGTGGGACCTTCTTCACTCGTTTTCAGGGTTTTCTCAGTTCTCTGGCGTCTCCAGAGCGGAAAAGAGCATAAATAGAGAGCAGGCTCCTCTGACCGAGGGAGAAGAGCTGCAGACCGACCGTCTGCGTGTCGTCACTTCCTCCTCTGCCTCCAGATACGATACAGTCGCAGCAAATGTTCAACAAATGTTCTGCCTGCTGTTTTTTTGTCTGCTTTTCATTTCCAGCTGGTTTCTGGGAAACAGGAAGTCGTCGCGGCGGAGCGTCAGGGCAGCAGGACGTAGTTCTCGGCGACTTCCAGGAGGTAAAGGTTGGAGAGTCCGAGCTGGTCCTCGACCTGATGCGTCTCCAGAACCACCCTCCTGCTGGACAAAACACATTTCAATTATTTAAATTGTTAAACTAACTAACATGCTTCATTCTGCAAAAACACTTTCCAAAATGATGTGAAAAAAAAACACAGTTTCAACTCACTATCATATGATGGTTTATTATTAACAGTCTGTGAAAGCATGATGGGTAAACAAATATAACACAATGTATCTGTTTCGGATCGGCAATTTCAATAGTTGCAAAAGATATGAAATGGAAGACGACCTTTATTTCAAGAGCAAAGAAAGACAAAATACTAAATTGTCACAAAAACAAACAAAAAGAAAAGTTCTTGCAAAATTTTCTGGCATTTCGAAAATAAAACACAATTTTGTGATTCTGTCCTAAAATAAGAAAAGTTTATTCTGATTTAACTAGACGGTGAGAAAAACTGTCTATTTATTAGTGCATGAAAATATTTGGTTTCAACCAAGTAATTTTAGCCAAATTTAGGCTTTTAATCAAAAATCAGAATTGCACTTTAACACAAAACTGAGCAGTTTGAATATCAGGAACTTTCAAGGACTTAAGAAAAATAAAAATTTTGTGATTCTGTCCCCAAAGTGTAGAAGTTTCTGCAAATTTATCAAGAAAGAAAACTAGACTATCATTGACATAAACAGGAACCAACATGGCCGCCGTCCTGTGACAGCGCAGCAGCAGGTGAGCCGCTCACCTGTCTGACTTCACTATCCTGTAGATCTTCCTGTGATCCGTCATTTCGTCCAGAACCTCAGTGAAACTTTTCGTTCTCCTCTGCCAGCCGTGACGCCAAACAGCCAACAGCGTGTCTTCAAAATACACTGGAGACAAAAATGTACCTTTAATATGCTCATGTATTCATAATGAAGGAGTTTAGAATGATAGTTAACTGTTCAGCTGTGATCAGCGTCTATCAGCTGATTGATGGTTTTTCTCACCTATAGATTCAACGTCATGAGAGAAAACGGTTTCCTGAGGAGGATGTCGGTTCGTCTTCAGCTCTCCGTCCAGGTTGACGACTTGAACCGACCCTGCAGGAAAAACCAGAGTTAAAAAGCTACAGAGGCGAAAACCAAGGATCTGAAACCGGAGCGCAGACGACAGAGTGAGGAGAAGCGCACGGATTCATAGACTCAAAAACGAAGGATATCCCATCAATAATTTAAACATGTTATAGTTTTGTCATGTCAGTGTTACTATAGTAACCGTGGGACTTACTCTCCATGAGCACCAGCAGCGAGTTTCCGTCCAGCTGGTTGACCTGGACGACGTCGGGACAAGGCTTCTCTGTGGGGACAGAAACGCCGTCAGCGACTCGACGCAATGGCTGCTGGGAAACGTCCTGAGTGGAGCGGCAGCTCACCTGAGCCGGATTTGAAGAACCAGGACGTGTTGGAGTTCAGGTTGATGTATTCCACGCTGACCGGAGCGCCGGGGCTGCAGCCGCGCGACACGCCGATGCACACCATGGGGTACTCCTGCTGCGGCGGCACCACCATCTCAAACACCCGCAGGGGGCAGGGCAGCGGGAAGTCGAAATGCTGCGCGGCAGGGAGATACTGATTCAGCGGTCACTGAATCAGACCTCCCCTCTGGGAAACATCGATTACTCAAACACAAACATTTTTTACCAAATTTCTAAAATCAATTAATCATTAGAATAACCGATTAATCATTAGAATAACCGATTAATCATTAGAGTAACAGATTAATCATTAGAATAACCAATTAATCATTAGAGTAACAGATTAAAATAATTGTTCGTTGCCGTTTAATAATTGTTAGAAAACTTTTCTGAAAGTTTTCTAACCCTCGTTGGCACGTCTCCTCTGAGTTCCTGCGGTTCATCTGAACTGCGACGTTTAAATGCGCGTACCTTGATTAGCATGAACTTGTGCATCGGCTCGTACCACTGCAGCAGAACCACGCTGGAGTCCAGAGCGCAGCAGAGGAACAGGTTTCCCCCTGGAAAAACAAAAACAGCACAGACGCTCCGAGTTTTAATCTGAAACACATCAAAAATCCGTCTTGGCAGATGCTTGTAAATTAAAATGAAAACTCTCGTGCAGTGACTCGAGTTTTCCTGCTCACCGACTGCGCAGGTCTTGCAGCCCTTGGTATCCGGTATTTTACTCGTCACCGGACATTTTCTAAGCAAAACACAGTTTTAGTGAGGCGAATTCTTCCAAATTTTCACTGCGAAATAAAATGGCGGATGAAATAAAGCCCTCCGTTACCTTGACAACAGCCTGTGAGTCGGTAAGGGAACCATCCGCTGGTCTTTCCTGGCCTGTTCGTATAATTCTTTTAGTGAGTGTGAGTGAAGCTGCGACGATTTACCTGGAAAACAATCAGTTTTAGAGGAATTTTCCTTTAACAAAATCCACAAAGTTCAGCTGAAATCTAAATTCAACAAACAAAGTTATTATTTATGTATTTGCTGTAAATTAACTAGCGATTAGAAGTGGGAACATTTGACCCACCATCAGTGTCGTTATGATGCTAATTAGATTTTGGGTTAAATGTTGTCTATTTTAATGTATCATAAATAGAATTTAGCAAAGAGTTAATTTCATTTACTAAAATGTTGTTCCATGAACCGCTTGCAGTTCCCACTTTGACCACCAGGTGGAAGCAACGCGCTTCCAACAGAATGAGCGATTAAATATCAACAATAAATGAAAGTTTGTTTTTATTTGGGGTTTCCCGCCATTTTCTTTGAACTAATTTCTAATTTATATTTTACTTCAGATGAGATTTTCACTTTGTTTTCCGTTAATTTTGTTTATTTTATGATTGGAAACTGAAATATTTGCTTTCTGTTTGTAAAAATCAGTGGGAAAATTAATGCTTGAGATGCTAAGTTGATTTTCTTTTTGGTGGCGTAACATTTAATTTAAAATTTATTACTCTAAGGGGGAAGAAAGGTTTAATAAAAAACTACAATCAATACTGCTAATCATAGTAATGATGACGATGAATAAGTTGGTGGAAATGAAGAAATTAGTTAAATCTTTTGAGCGTTTAAATAAACAAAAGAATTTAGAAATATTCCTATTGATGTCTATTATTTTCTTTATTTATCACTGTAAAAATGAATTAAATGTATTACAGAAAAAGAAGAATATAATTTTATTAATCAAACAAAAGATATCAGTAAATATGTCGTCCAGCAAAGGAAAAGCTTAAACACTTATTACTTATTTTAATAGTTCAAACACCAAATATAATTTAATTTGCTTAAATACACTTTAAACTCCACAAACAGAAGAAAATTAAACTAATTTGATGAATAAACTTCTTAAAACTGTATTTTTCATTTCCATTCCTCAGAAGCCTAATGTCGCTAAAAAGCATCAAATTCAAAATTAGGATATTTGATTTGATTTTTCGTCTTCTAAAGTATCTTTGAGCGTCTTAAAAAGCACTAGATAAATTTGAAGCGTTGCTATCATTAGAAATAACTTCGTTACCTATTGTAGAAAACCTGAGTCAGTTTGTATGACTGAATTTAAATGGTGTTTTTGTGTGTAAAATGTCAGGAGTCGACGCTTGTTGTGAATTCCTGCAGCCTGAATAAACCAAACTGATGTGAACTGAACAGCTGTGATTATTTACCTGACACAGACATGAGGACGTTATTAATGGTGTAAACCCAGGAGCATTTCCCAGGATACAACTGGAAGAGAGGAAACAAACGCCGTGTTAAAACATTCGTCCTCTCAGTTGAGATGTTTAGTTTCAGGCGGAGCGTACCAGCTCCATGGTCGCCTCGGAGCCGTTTAGGTTCAGGGTGTAGATCCCCTCCTCGGCCCCCAGGATCAGGTGCTGCTCTGCAGGACGAAGAGGAGGAAGAGGAGGAAGGGAAACAGGTCACCTCATTTTTATGCATTTCTGAAACCCATTAGAATAAAATAAATAGCTGCGTCTGCATCAGTAAGGACTTATTAAAATTAAATAATGTTGAACATCTGTCTATTTTGGAGAGTCCATCTTTGATTTCATAACTGTTTTCAACCCAAAAAATATTGTATTAGTACTTATTTAATAACCATTCATCATTATTTATCAATTCTTCTCAAAACAAACTCAATGAATTTCCTAATTCTACAATTAGATTCTTAATGCTATATTTATTTCTCTGTCGATAAAAAGCTTCAAACTCAAAATTAGAACAAATTTCTAATAATTTCTCTCTCTTATAAAGCATCTTATTCAGTCCTAACAGCCGGCGGTTCGGGACAGGCAGGAACCTTTGGACGTCGGGTTTTCCCAGGTTGTGGAGCAGTTTATTTTCAGAGGGCAGCCATGAAAAATCTTTTTAAAATAGACCTGAAGGCAGAAAGAGAGAAGGCGACTCAGATTAAAACAAATTAAAATGAGTTTATGAAGTTTACATGGAGGAGGAACTCACAGGATGTTTCTTCAATACGGGGCTGGGGCATTCTGGGAGATCCTGAGGAACAAAGTCGGAGAAGAAACTTACAAATCTGACGGGATGAGCTGCGAAGCAGGAGAGACCATCAAACCTAATATTTCATAATCTAGATTAGCAATCTGCAAACTGAGGCGAGTTGGACCTTCATAACGTTGGCTATAAACAACAATTGATTTTAAAAACAGATGTAACAACAAAATGCAGATTTTGTACTTGTGAAAAAATGCTGTTTTACTTCCCGCGTTTTCAAATTTAACTTGACAACAATATATTTATATAAAATCTGCAGAAAACAAAATCTGACTTTCATTGCAGATTCAATTCAGTTCGGAGTTTAAAGCTGATGTTTTTCCTGTTTTTGCTCCTGTGTATCTGCAGGTTTCAGTCAAATTTAAGACTTTTTTAAATGCAGGGAGGAATAAATTCATAAATCTAAAGATGTAGAGACCACACCGTTTGGTTTTATAAACATTTTATTGTTTTAATGAACCTAAAAATCATTAACAAGATGTTTACTCTCATTTTGTCTTAGTTTGTCTTTTTTCAGGAGGTGATTTAACTTTTATAGTTTTTTTTTTTTTAGCTCTTAAGTTTAAATTCCAAACTTTAAACTTTAGACTTTAAAGTTTGCAGATCTAAAAGCAGATTTGATTTTCCTGAAAACTTCTTCTTCTCTCCCACCTTCGGTTTCCGTCTCCGGAAATCTTTAGGAGGGAGTTCTGGAGGAATCGGCTCTGCTGGGATGTTTTGGATCTGGGTCGGTAACGATGGAGGGTCTGGATCACAAAAACACAAAAACAAACATTTTTAATAAATCTGAACCGGAGATGAATTTACATATCGACGCTGAGATCGATATCGGACGATATTTTTAAGCATATCTTTATCGGCCGGATAAATAAAACCAATATTTCTTTCCTTCCCTTCATTTCTTGAGTTCCTTCTTTTTTCTCTTTCCTTATTTAAACCTTCTTCTCTTCCTTCTTTCTCACCTTCCTGTTTTACTTTTTTCTTCTTTTCTTTCCTTGTTCCCTTCTTTATTTCCTTCCTTCTCTCCTTTATTAGTTTTTCCATTTCCTTCTTTATTTTATTTTCTTCTTCTCCTTTTCTCCACCCTCCTGTTGGAGGTTTGCTCCTCTCTGATTGGCTCGGCTCACCTGAGTGTCGTGACGCCCGCGGGTGCGGTGTGGGTCGGACGTGCGTCCCGCTGGAGGTCCGTATGAGCGGGGTGGGGGGACACAGGGAGCCGAGTTTCTTCGACCGGTCGTCCTCCGACGCCATGCTCTCCTCCGAACTGGTCCGGGCTTTGGGCTGGAGGAAAACGGATCGACAGAAACAACGTAAAGCCCCGTGCAGAAGAACCGATCCTGAAGGCAAAACCATCGCTGATTTTTACTGGTTTCAACAACAGTGAATATTTGAGGCTTGAGGATGATGACGCCCAAACATCATCGCTTCGAGTCACAGCTGATTTTTCTCACATTTGATCAAAACACAGAGGGTGCACTTAGTTTCTCCATGCACATCTTTACCAGCGGAGAGAAGTTTGTCCCTCCACACTCTTCAAATTTAGTCACATTGGTGTCAAACATTTCTGCAGTAAAACTGTTTTGTCATTTAAAAGATAAAAAAGCTTCCAGAGGTCATGAAAGGTCATCGCCAACATCTTGAAAACAAAAGCAGCACAAATTAACATTTTTGCTTCACTTTTAGCAGCGATGTTGTTTGATGTGGGGCGACTTGTTGACCTTTTGACCTTCAAACCTTCATAAACGTCTTCAAAGCAAAAGTAGCACAAACGTGTTTTTTTGTGCCGCACAAACCGTCGAGTTGATTGACGCCAATTTTGTCTGATTTGAAGGTCGAGACGCTGGTTGACCTTTCGTGACCTCTAGAGATGCTGGTTGACCTTTTGTGACCTCTAGAAACTTTTGTGAACATCTTTAAAGTGACAGCGGCACAAGCAAGAATGTTTTGCAGCACAAATATTTGACACCATTTCGTTAAATTCCTGTATTTAAACGAATCTTCAGCAATGAAAGTGAAAATGTGACGTTTTTGTACGTTAGACGTTTATTTCTCTTTCTGCGTTTTGGGTCGGTTTTCACCTTTGGAGGAAGCGGAGGAGGAGTTTCATCTTCTGGCATTATGAGGCTGTCGGAGAGAGAAAGCTGCGTCATTAGTTGCCTTGGAAACAAGCCGGAGGCGTTACGATTTATCGCAAATGCATCGCAACATCGGCGTGAAATAAAAACCCGCCGGAGCGCAGTGACTGTTGGCTGACATATCAACTGTTATTTTTCATGTTAGTGTAAAATCAGGCAGCTGGACGGAGTCTCACTCTGAACAGAAACGATGTTGACCTAAAGGTTAAAGGTCACAGAGTGACGGAGGAAACAGGCAGGGGCCCAAACTCATCGTTATGTGACAGGTGAAGAAAATAGTAGAATAAAGTTAGAATATTATCAGAAAAAAAGACAAAATTAGACAATAAAGTTGTAATAATATGAAACAATTTTATGAGAACTTATTGCTATAAAAATGAGGAACGTTGAGCATCTTGTTAAGTTAAGGAAAATCTTAACCTTTCATCACATTGTCATAAAATGATGGCTTTTCTTTTGGTCATATTGAGTCTTTATCATCATAAAAATTTGACTTTATTCTGGTAATTGAATAAATACTCTGTTGCAAAGGTTTTCTGTCATCATAAAACAGACATGAAGGAAAGTTTGTCCGTCTCACCTCGAGGCCTGCATCGTCGGTCTGAAGGGACGACGAGAAGAGAAAATATAAATAATGATTTTACAGCCAAAAGCACCCAAAGACAAACGTATTTTTTCATTTTCTTGGTTCCTCACATGTCCACGTCATCGTAGTCGTCCGAGTCCGAGTCCTGATCCCTGAGAGGTGAAAGGTGAATCAGTTTACTGCAGATGAATTGCTGTAATCTGGGATTTAATGGGATTAACTGGTTACCTCGGCGGGCTGTTGATGCTGCCGGTGGATCCTGATGACGGCGTTAACTGCGAAAACAAAACACACGTTTTATATAAAACATCAAAGGTTTCTGGACCATCTGATGACAGGAAATCACCAGATTATCATTAACTTAAAGTGGACGTTTAATGAAAAGTAACATTTTTATCCCTTAAATAGATTTTGTTGTGTAATTTAAATGTGTTAATATCTTTATATTCTGTTTCAGTTTTTTTTATTTTTATTTTTACATCTCAGTTTTTACTTCAGAACAAAGTCTGGTGTCTGGTGAACCAACGTCAACATTTTGATTTCTGGCAGCCATTTTGTTGTCCAGATGCAGAGGATGCAGAGGATGCAGAAGATGCAGAAGATGCAGAGGATGCAGAGGATGCAGAGGATGCAGAGGATGCAGAAGATGCAGAAGATGCAGAGGATGCAGAGGATGCAGAGGATGCAGAGGATGCAGAAGATGCAGAGGATGCAGAGGATGCAGAAGATGCAGAGGATGCAGAAGATGCAGAGGATGCAGAAGATGCAGAGGATGCAGAAGATGCAGAGGATGCAGAAGATGCAGAAGATGCAGAGGATGCAGAGGATGCAGAGGATGCAGAAGATGCAGAAGATGCAGAGGATGCAGAGGATGCAGAGGATGCAGAGGATGCAGAAGATGCAGAACAAGCTCAACAAGCTCCTATATCTTGCTGAAAGTTACTTATAAGGTAGTCTTGTCTCATTTAAGATAGTTGCATTAGAAACTAAACAAAAAAACTTGCAGTGATTTTTAGACACAAATATTGCGAAATTTAAATCAGAAATTTAATTAGCAAAAAAATCACAAAAACAATTGCAGAATTGCGGAGGGACTGATCAATATTATTTAATTTTAAAGAAACACATTGATTACAGAGACAGCTATTTACTAATACTTTAGCAGTTTTGATCGATATATTCTGGCGCAGCCGGCCCTTTAAGAACAGTCAGAATAAGAGCAGAAAAGGAGAAACATAAAGAAGCTGGAATCGTACCGTTACGTTTGGTGATCCGGTCTTCATCGGCCTCTTAGTGTAAAGCTGTTCGACTGATCAGAGAAAGATGGTTGAAATGTGTCCAGATGCGCTTCCAGTGACACTAACAAAGCAACAGCAGAGCGGCTTTCTTACAGCTGATGTCGGAGTTGGTCCTCTCGGCCCGGTTGTGTTTGTTGATAGACTGGATTCTTCTTAACGACGCAGGAGGCGCCACCTTCAATCACAAAGAAATTAAACAAAAACGCGCAGAGTTTCAGAGGAAGGAGCTAATCAGCTAATCTGAGGACGGCGCGTTTAATCCCAGCGTCTGATCCAGACCTCCATGTCGTCGTCCTCCGTCGACACGCAGCTCTTGTGTTTCTCAGGATTCTTGAACTTGTCCAGCAGATCCAGAGTCAGTTCCTGGTTCAGACACTGCTGGGTCAGAAACGAATGCTGCACAAAAAACAGAAAAAATAAACATCAGAGGATCTGAGGAATCAAAGCTGCAGGTTAGCAGTAAATCAGGGGTGTTCAAAGTGTGGCGTGGGGGCCAATTGTGGCCCCTGGGGTGATTTCATGTGGCCAAAAACTGCGATTCGAGAATTATACAAATCTGGCCTGGAGATGCAGAAGGAAACTGTTTTATTATTAATCAGGGTAAAATTATGACTTACAGAATTTTCTTACATTGTAAAAAGTTAAAAACAAACAATATTTGTCTTTTTCAGCTTTTATTGAATTTATTACACCAAAAACAAATACTTTTTTATAACCCAAAAGAATTAAAAAACTAGATTTCTTTCTTTTAATCCAGCAAAATCCTTATGAAGTTTAGGATCTAAACTAAACTTATAACATTCCCAAGCAAAATAAACAAACATTTGTTCTTTTTTTTTTCTTCTTGGCCTGCAAGAACGTTAAACAAAAATAAATCTATTTTTTTGCTCAATATCATTGTAATAATATTTTAGTACATTTGAAATAAGAAAACAATAAGTAAAATAATGAATAAGTTCTCGTTCCTCTGGGAGATTATTCCACTTATTTCACAATCAACAGGCAACGTGCCGTTACCTAGCAACCCCAGTCAAGCCCAGCCTGTTGCCTAGCAACCAAGTTCTAGTTCCACTGGGAGATTATTTCACTTTAGACATGAAGAAAATGTCTGGTTATAAATTAATCTGCCAGTTAACTTTGTACTTTTTCATCAGTATTAAGGAATTATTCACTTAAAACAAACTCATGTATTTCTGAAAAGTTACTTATAAGTTAGTTTTGTCTTATTTTTAGTGTACTAAGATATTTAGTAGTTTTTCATCAACATTAAAGAATCATTGGCTCTAAATGAACTCCTAATTCTTGCTGACAAGATATTTGTAAGTCGGTTTTGTCTTAATTCAGTTTTTGCAGTGTAGGTGAATGTGATGCAGTCAGATCAATCTGATGAATGAATGAATCTGAACTCACTGAGAGCATCTTGGCGGCGCTGGGTCTCTTCTTGGGATTCCTCACCAACATGGCTTTCACAAAGTTGTAGAAGTTGGACGACCTGTGGGCAGGAAGCGAGCCGTGAGATCAGGGACCAACCGATCCTTAAAAAGCACAAGCAGATCAAATCCATCCGCTACGGCTGATGTTTGAAATAAAAATCAATACTAATAGTCCAGGAACCAAAATTGCAACATTGGTTCCACCTCCAGCTGCTCTTCCTCAAACCAACCAAACCCTTTGAGAAACCTGTTCCCCTCCTCACCTGTGGGGGCGCTGTGACTGAAGGAAACAACAAGAACCCCTCACACAATTTCCCAAAACAAACAAAAATGGAGTGGCGCCAGATCTTAGTGGCTGGAGGAGCCATTTCTCCTGCTAGCGCAAGGCTAACGTGTTTCTGTTGGCTAGCTTTACCCAGAATGCCCTGCGCTGTAGTCTGCTTCCTGTTTTTGGAGCGGCCTCTGGTCCGTACCAGAGTTCACTTCAGCCGAACCCAGACCCAGGTTTGTAGGACCAGAGTTAGCGTAGCGCTCACGCCTCATGAAACGAAGGCGAGTTGTAAATTTCAACAGCTTATTTGTAATTAAGACAGAATTATCTCTCTTAATTCAGCTGAAATAAGACATTTGAACTCAAAACTAGACAAAAATGCCAGATAAAATTTTGTGTTTGTGCCCATTATTCTGCTGCTTTTGTTTTTTATCTGGTTTAATAAAGGCTTAACGACATAAATAATAAGTTTACCATTTGGATTTGTCCTTCAGTTTCGGGGGCTGGTATCCGCTCTTGGACATGAGGAACAGAACGCTGCAGGAGGGACAAAAACAGATCCATGAACCAGCAGAAACTTTGTGTCTTCAGAAAATTATCTGCAGCTCATTTTGCTTCTGGCAGATAAAAAAAAGGTCAAATTATGTTAATGAGCCGCAATGGAGCAGTTGGTGCACAAGAACCAACATTTACCACGATTAAATGTCTGTGCACAAAGAAGAAACAACGGAAATGTCATCTTTAAATAAACTGTGGTGTGACTGATGGCAGCTGGATATATTTATGCTTCTTTTTATAGTTTTCTTGTAATAATTCTGCTCTTCCATTGACTGTAAACATGTTTATTTTTATCATTCTTATAATGCTTTTTAGCATTACCCAACAGATAAGTAGTAAATCATTTTTTAATATTGATTTTTTTTTAAATAATGCTAATTCCACTGGCTGATTATTTCACTTAAAACATTTTTCACTCGTTAAAAGTGAAATAATTTGCCAATAGAACTAAAACGTTTTCATCAATATTAAGGAATTAGATTTAAAATAAGCTCTTATGTCTTGTTGGAGCTTTACTTATAAGTCAGTTTGCATTATAAGTGTACAAAGTATTTACACTAGAAACTAGATTTTTAAAAAAAGTATAGGTAAGATTTTGTGTTTTTGCAGTTTTGTTGGTTTAACTCACAAAAACCTTTTCAGGAAGACATAAAATCCTATTTTACATAAATAATTCATTAATATTCATGAAAAAGTTCTAGTTCCAGTCAAAACGCGATATTTTCCCTTTTCATAAGTGAAATAATCTGCCAGTGGGGAACTTGGTTGCTAGGTAACCGGTTGGGTTTGCCTGGGGTTGCTAGGCAACAGCACAAAGTCCGTAGATTTCTAAGTAATCTGCCGGTGTAATTTGTACTTTTTCATCGACAATAATGAATTATTTATTTAAAATAAGTTACTATATATCAGCTGAAAAGTTACTTGTAAGTTAGTTGACATATTTTCACTAGAAACAAGAGAAAAAAACATAAGAAACTTAAAAACCATAGAAATGGAAGAGTATGCATATTTCCCAGACGTGCAGCGCACGCCAAACCCCAGCAGAGGGCGCCATCGCAGGAAACGCTCCGACCTCCTGCTGTGAATCATTCGCCGTTTGCTCTCTGCTGCTGTGAGTGTGAGCGTTTATTCACCGCAGGGGGTGAACGTCGAACAGGGGCGGCTGCAGCTCTGCCAGCTCGATGGCGGTGATTCCCACTGACCAGACGTCACACAGCTCGTTGTAGCCGCCTTTAATCTCCACAGCTGCTACCTCTGGCGCCATCCTGAGGACAGGAGGGAGAAAAGTTAGGCGAAAAGTTTTGAAAAACACAAAAATCTCCAAGTAATTTTTTTGGATTCTTGTAAAAATATCTTAATACAATTGAATTAAAATAAAACTAACTTATTTTTTCTGCAAGTAGCAGCTTGTTTCAAGTCAATTATTCCTTAATATTGCAGTGTAAATGTAAATTTTTCACAAAAAGTCACTCATGTAAATGTAACTAGTAATTATCTGCGTCTTCTTATAGGTTAGTTTTGTCTTTTTTCAAGATTTTTGCAATATAAACTAGACAAAAAATACAGTTTAAGATTTACTTTTGTCTTTGTAATTAAAAGCCATGAAGAAGCCTCCAGGTGGGCGTCTTCATTTGAGGCTTGATTTGCATAATCATTGTTTTGTTTAGTAATAAACTGTGACTACAGTTAGCAACACGCTGCATTCGTAGTGATCTGAGCTGCAGAGAAACGGCGGCGGCGGCGCGTCTCACCAGTACGGCGTCCCGATGAAGGACATCCTCCGAGCCAGAGTGGCTGTGATCTGAGCCGAGATCCCGAAGTCGGCTGCAATTAAACAGAAATAAGAAAAAGACATTTAAAATCTAAAACATGCTACTTATTTAGCATCTGTTGCTGCTGAGGTCTGGAGCGTTCGCTCAAGCGGTGTGAAAATAAGCAGTGCAGGTTGTAAATGTTTGTGTTTTTGAAGTAATGCCACAGTTTTACGAGGCTGCAAAGGTGTTGTGATGAGATCTGCCACCTTGGCGGTGAGTGACTCATGCTAACCACACCACGACATTGCAGACGCTGCAAACTTCCACCTACCCAGTTTGACCTCGCCCTGATCATTCAGGAGGATGTTGGCACCCTGCAAGGAAAAGAAACGCAACATGAGAGCAGCTGCACCACAGAAACCTTTTGATTCTTCGCAGCTTCTCCCTCTATCTGCCCGGCGATCCGTCAGCGAAGCCGCGCAGGACGGAGAGCGAAAACACACGACTGATTAGCCGGAGCTCAGATACCTGACGGTTTACCAGGAATGTTATTTCTGGACATCAAAACAGAAACTGTCATCAATCTAGTTCTGCAAAAGCAGAAAAAGTGTTTTCCAGAAAAATGTGGCGTTCGATTATTCAGTAGAAAGTTCTGCACTGCAAAAACACAAAATCTGACCAAAGATTTTAGTCTAGTTTAGGAATTATTTAGACTTATACAAATAGTCCAAATATCTTATAACACTTGAAATATGAGAAAAACTAACTGACAAGTAACCTTTCAGCAAAATACAGGAGCTTATTTTGAGCCAATAATTACTGATTATTGATTAAAAAACATCCAGTTCAAGTGATCTAAGATATTTGCACTAAATTAAACCAAAAATACTTTGTTAGTTTTGGTGTTTTTGCAGTGCAGGAGTCTGCATGTTCACGTGAAGAGAATCAGGTTTTGTCTCGGTTTCGGCCGGCTGACCTTGATGTCTCTGTGGATTTTCTTCTGTGCATGCAGATAGTCCAGGCCCTGCTCACACAAACACAGGACACTTTTACTTTGAAGGTCCTTAAAAATATGCAAAGAGACCTGGAAAATAGAGCGGTTACCTGCAGCATCTCCCTGCAGATGTAGGCGATCTGTGGCTCGGACAGAGAGCCGGTCACTGCAGGACAACATTCATGTTTAATCATTACAACCAAACGCAGCCATTATGGCCTTCAAAATAAAATACATGAAGAATACTGAAATCAAAGAAAAGACAAATGAACAAAACAAATGCAAACTAAAATCGCTGCAGACACAGAAAGTAAGAGCAAGAAAAATGCTGCAATCAGTCAAAACAGCAAAAAGTTTTTTATTTTTTTTACTGTTTGTGGTTTTGACCAGGTGGGGATCCACTGCACCCGTTTCCAAATGAATAAAAAACAAACTATTAACACAGAATCTAATTTTGATGAAAGATTTTTGTTTCAATTCAACACTGGAGTCAATTGAAACCTCAGCATTAAAGCAAAGATGTGCCTCCATGCATAATGTCGTCAATGCTTCCCAGAGTAACTAGTAATACTAAAATTCTTTAAAATAAAAATCTATTCTTTATTTATTTAGAATGAAATGTTTTTGGAGACTTACTGCAGAATTTTAAATGAACATTTTAACAAAGAAGGGAGTAAATACAGAAAATGTCTGACCGTGGTAGATGTCCTGCAGGGAACCGCCGCCACAGAACTCCATGCAGATCCAGAGTTTGTTGGCTCTGCAGGAAGACAGAAAGTTAGCGACTGCGTTCGAAATAAATAAGCAAACGGAGAAACGGAGACGCCCAACCGTATGTAGCTGCCGTAATACGCCACGATGTTGGGATGTTTGCAGCTCTTAACGATGACGATTTCCTGCTGGATGATGGAGAAATCGTCTTCTGTGGAGACAGACAGACACAGCCGCTTTCTAAATAAAACGCACCCAGACTTTTTTTTCTCGTTTGTCCACTTGGCAACAGGTGAGTCATTCCGAGGGGCTACAACTTGTTTACGATGAGTCACGTTCTGTTTAGGGCTCGGATGTTTTTCTCATGTTTTACGCGGGTGGAAGGTTTTTTTTCCAACCACAGTTCCTCCTGTTTACTGATTACAACATACAGGCCTGGGGGGAAAGTTAGTGCACCCTCTTTCCATTATACACTGCAAAAACACTAAATATTACCAACTGTTGTTGTCTAGCTTATAGTGTAAATAAACTAGTGTTACAACACGGATCTGCTTCATAAATCCACATGACCAAGAAACTGAATACTGTCACCCGTATTCAGTTTTTGAAAACGGGCGACACAACTTTCTGCCACCAAAATAAATAAATAAATAAAAAATAAATAAATAAATAAAAAGTAAAACAAGAGATTTTTAAAAATCATTTTCCACACATTTATAACATTCAACCATAATAGTAGAGTTAAAATATGATGAATCTAAACTATTTGTTACAAGTTAACACAAAAACAGTTCTGATGATTAATCAATTAGTCTGATGATTAATCGATTAGTCTGATGATTAATCGATTAGTCTGATGATTAATCGATTAGTCTGATGATTAATCGATTCATTGGATAAAACTATTATCAAATTCTGCGGATTTTTCATTTAACCTCTTAAGTCTTTTCATACAATATTGGAAAAACAAACATTAAAAATGCAAATGAATAATTTAATTCCCTTTTTGTATGAGTAGATAAACAATTTGTTGGCTAAAATTCAACAACAAAGCATTTATTTAGTGATTATTTGTAGCAAAGAAACTCTGAAACTAAAAAACACGTCTGACAACAAGTGAAAACCTCACCTCTTCCTGTTGGACTTCAACACAGTGAAGGGCAGATTATTTTTTGTATTAACAGATTAATAATCAGACAGCAAAGGGAGAATAATAAGAGATTGTTTTTACAGACTTTGAACCAGGTGAAGCTAAAACTGCAACTTCAGGAATATATTTTACATATTTTGTACTGTCTCGGTTACATTGTTCTTTTAGATCGTGGCTTTTTTAGTCTGTATGCTCCAGTTATCAATTAATCGATTACTAAATTAGTTGACAGTTATTTCAGTAATTGAAATAACTGAAATAAACATGGTGTTTTACCATGTTAACATGGTAAAAGCATTCATTTCCCTCTGAATGCTAATAATATTTCTGATCCGTTGGGTTTACAAGGAGAAAAAAGTAAACATGAAAAATATTGACAGAAAATAAGAAAAGTAAAGGACAGCATTGGTTAAAATCAGCTGATATTTTCACCCAAATATGTAACAATACTTTGCATAATAATTTGAAAAATTAACCTTATGGCTTTTTTTCTTTAACTCAATAATCGGAATTATTGCTGTTAATATTTGACTGCGTAAGCATAAAAAGGGTTGTAAAAATACCAATGAATTCAATTTTGATCCAGATTTAAAGTTTAATTCTGGATATTTTTCGGCAATTTGCAAGAATCTCAGTTGAAATGACTAACGTCGGCAGCAATGTTGAGCTTTTCCACTCCGAGCACCGCATCAGACGCATTCGGCAGAAAAGTGATGCAACTGCTCTGCTTCTTTTTGGCCATTTTGATGATACAATTTGGCTTAAATGCCTGTCTAAGAGAATAAAAAAAAAATCAAACATCCTCCAAGGTTTGAAGATGCTAAAGCGTTTCTATTTCAACTAAACTGAGAATAGAAACTAAAAATTGCACTGAGTTTAGAACAAGTTTGAGGTTTTTAGGCAGGTTAAGCTGCAACACAATTCAAATTTTCTTAAAGACGCAGTACCTTCCCTTACAACAAGCAAATGAGAAACATTAATTACACTTAAAATTGTTAAAAAGAAACAGATTTTTAGATCATATTAAAAAGCAGAGGTGATTAGGGTCAGAGAAAGATTCTTACCTGGCTCCATCTTGATGACTTTAATAGCTGCCAGCTCTCCATTCTGCTTGTTGCGGGCCTGAAAAGAATCCAAACATGAATATCATTCACTGTAACATGAGTTTTATGACAGTGGAACTCTGCAACTGCAGAAGTTAATGTGCATGTTTGCAGTCCAGATCTGTGGAGAGCAAGTAACAGCCCACGACTCTGTGGCATAACGCACACACACACACACACACACACACACACACACACACACACACACACACACACACACACACAGCAAGTACTCAAGCATCAAACACACATGCATGCTATGACCTTTAAAGGTGTGACACAGGGTGGTGTTACTTCTCTTTACAGAAATAGGCAGAAATAGAAATGAAATCTTTTTCTGTGTTTTTTGTTTTTTTGGGCCGCAAAAAAATTCAACATCCATCAATAGATTTTTGCATGTTAATAAGAAAAACCTGAACGTTGTAGACGAAAGGAAAAGAAATCATCAGGAGTAAACGAACGAACACCAAACAACTTTTGATGTGAAAAAGTCAGAAATTTATGAGAAAAACTGACAGTTTTCCCTGATTAAAAACATAAATTTAAGATATTAAAACTAAAGTCAGACATTTTCCCAGAGGTCTTTGAGGAGAGACGAAATACATTTCCAACAGGCCTACAGCCATATAACTGAACCAACTGATGTGTGTAAATGGAGAAATGGAAACACATGCAGGTTTTTTGTTTCTCTTTTTCAAAAGAATGACAACAAAAGTATCCTCAACTTTATCTTAGATCTATTTTTCTCGTCATTAGGTTGAAAACTGCAGTCTACGCTGGTTTTGCATAATGTTCCACAAATATCTACATCCTCTTTTTTGTGAAGATTTTATGTTTTTCTTCATTTGAAAATCTAAAATTAGAAGCAAACTGGAGGTTCCTCCAGTTTTACAAACTGTATTTTTTTCTGCAGGTTGTGTAACATTAGCAGCTTGACTTTATTCATCTGGACTGAAGGTACAAACTGCTGTTTGGATCATAAAGATTGCTGATTTAGGATATATTTTCTGCACATTTTTTCACATTTATGTCCCTTGGCATTATATAAATGACTGATTTTATCTGACTGGTAAAATAATATGTACGTAGACGATTGTTATCTTGAAATAATGGGGCCACAGAAATAACTAAAGTGGGCCAGATTTGGCCTGAGGGCCTTGAGTTTGACACATGTACTTTATAATGTCAGAGTATATCTTACATTAATATAATATATTATGGCTAACGGTCTGTGTATGTTGACGAAATGTTTAGTTGTACTGTCCCTTTAAAAACAAGCAAATAAATAAAAACTTAATTAGAATTTTTGTTTAAATAATGAAGCACCATCGGAATCCGCTAACATCAAAATCTGCTACCATCGGAATTTGCAGCCATTGGAATCTGCTACCATCGGAATCTGCTGCCGTCGGAATCTGCTACCATCTGAATCTGCTACCATCGGAATTTGCAGCCATTGGAATCTGCTACCATCGGAATCTGCT
>VMRN01000123.1:413768-431862 GCA_010277015.1 Poeciliopsis turrubarensis
CCATCGGAATTTGCAGCCATTGGAATCTGCTACCATCGGAATCTGCTACCATTGGAATCTGCTGCCATCTGAATCTGCTGCCTGCTGATCCCTTTAGGTCAGAGATGGGAAACTCCAGGCCTAGAGGGCTGGTGTCCTGCAACCTTTAGATGTGTCCCTACTTCAAACACATCCGAGTCAAATAATAGCAAGACTCAGGAGAACTTCACTGCGCTATTTGATTGAAGCGTGTTGAACCAGGGAGACATCAAAGAGTTGCAAGACACCAGCCCTCATGGACCTTGAATGCCCACCACTGCTTTAGGTTTTAGGTCGACAGTAGGAAGTCAACCTAAAACCAAAGCAACAAATATCACAAGAAAAAGGACAAAATAGCTTCAATTAGCAATGAATTTCCACTTAAAGTGGGTACACAAAACAGAAATAACTACACATTTCACACATGGCAGAGCAGCCTTCCCACGACAAGCAAAGGAAACACCGATTCACATTGTAACTCCTTAAATAGAAAACAGTCATCTGCGTACGCAGCCAGCCAGTCAGGGCAGGACAGGTTGCACAGAGTGAAACGGAAACTCAGAGAGGGAGTTTTCAAAACAGCAATCATGGCATTTAAAGCTCACGTTTCTCCAAAGTAACAGACGCTGTAAAAGTATTGTAAAGACCATAAACATCATCGTCAAAAGAAGTAATTCAACCTGAATCAACTGATTCATTTTGCCACTTGAACCGTAACCTTTACATCGTGGCGAAAAAATTTAATCAGACTGAGTCAAAAGAAATTTTATGATGTTATTTAAAAAGAGAGCGTGGAACATTTCAGGGACTCGGCTGGAGCAGCAGCCAGCTCCCATGATGAGCTTGATTAATCGGAAAATCGGCAGCGTTTTGATGCAATGGAAGCAGCAGTTGTTTAGCTGTTGGTCTGATTTAAGCATTACTCTGACATTAACATGGAAAGTTGTTGTGGTTTGGTTGCAGTGGGGGGCTCACAATAAACTGCATCAGACAAACATTTACATAATTTAACCTTAGCTCAGCTTCTACGCTGCTTCACTGACTGAACTCCAAGTCAAAGACGTGTCTCCATTGTGATTTAATTTCATGTTTACTATATGGAAATCTGATCAAACTACAAATATCTGAGGTATACATCTAAATTTGATTTTCATCAAATCTGGGGTTTATATAGGTACATTTTTTCAATTACACAAAAATATTTGGTGGAGCATTTTGGTTAGTTTTTGGTTTTGATTTGTTTCCCATCAAACGTAAATTGACACAAAATGTTTCCGAAATGAAATGAGAAACATACAGATTATATACAATCTATTTTTCTCTAACTAAAAATAAAACAATGTCTTATCTGTACAAGTAACAAAACAAATAAAATGGAACTAATTTTGTCACAACAGCAGACAAACAAAATGAAACAGTTAAAAAATTTTCTGCTTGTTTTAATTCATGATTTACTGCATTTATTACATGAATGATTCATAATAATCGGGTGAATGCAATAAAAAACAAAGATGAAAAATATACTTATCATATACTTATCACCATTGCAATCAATATCACAAAGAGCTGCATGGATTATAATAAAAGTAATTTAGGCACAACACTGTGGTAGATTTGGTGACACTTTAGATCAAATATATTGTTTAAGTTGAAAAGGTGAATAAGAGGAGCTGAAAAGCTGAAACGGGATCTTTCTACTTCAACGTAGAAAGATGTTGGTGCACATCCCCTACTCCAACATCTTTCCAAACATAAAACCAGACAGAGATTTAAAGAGGAGCGGCAAAAGCAAATTATGTGGATTAGCAGACAATGAAAGAGAGAGATTCAACCGGTTGAAGGAAAATATTTGGACTTATTTTGGTTTTCACCAAATGAACAGAGCTGAGCAACGGTGAAGCTACGGTAAAGCTAAGCTACGGTAGAGCTACGGTAGAGCTAAGCTACGTTAGAGCTAAACTACATTAGAGTTAAGCTACGCCAATCCCTCTGTGCAAAGAGCTGTCTGATTGGTCAGAAGTTTGTGATTTTAATCAAAAATGTGCTGAGTTAGCAATTGGCTGTTTTCCTTCAACTTCCTCTATTTGGTTTAGGGATCCTTCATTATGCACATTTTTTATGATTCTTTATTCAATAACTACAAATACAAAAGGCTAAAAACTCCTGTAAATTATTAATGATAATAGTTTTAAATAAAAAAATTGATTCGGAATCAAATTGAACCATTTTTGTCATCCATATGTTTTTTGTGGAATATTGTCTTTGGCTTCTCAGCTGTTAGCATGTCATGACAGCAACATTCTTCAGTCAGAGGCTTCCTGAGATTTGCTGCAACACTGACTGGTACTTTATCTCCTTCCTGCCCACAGCATCACCACCCATAGCAACTCTAAATAAATAATCTGAACCATAAAGGTTCAGGAGAAGATTTGCTTCAGCCTCACAACAAATAGCTAAACTTTTTTAACCTGATCAATAATTTTTAAATCTCAAGAATCACCAGAAATCTGAACAGCAGATATGATCTGGTTGTGTATTTTACTGCTTGGGTATGAATAACTTTGGCCTTAGCCTCAATGAAAACATCAAACACACAGTGATTCATTATGAAACTTAGCTTCATAAGAAAATTTAAAAATCTCATATTTCCAAACTCTTTGGTGAAAGAAAGAGACACTCTGTCTGAAAACGCTGCAAAAACAAAAGATTTTATCAAGTATTCTAGTTTCGAGAGCAAATACCGTAGAGCACTTGAAGAAAGACAAAACTAACTTACAAGTTAGACATGGGAGCTTGTTTTAAGTTGATAATGCCTTAATATTGATGAAACATTTCTACTTCCCTTAGATTATTTCACTTAAACATGGAAAATATCTTTTTAAAAGTGAAATGACCTAAAAGTGGAACCAGTGCATTTTTCTATCAATGTTGAGGAATCATTGACTTAACAAAAAAAGCTCCTCTTTCTTCCTGAAAAGTTACTTTTATCTGATTTCAAGTGCATTGAGACCTTTATACTAAAAACTACACTAAAAATTCTTGGTAAGATTTTGTGTTTTTGCGGTGAATATCTGCAGAATGAAACTAAGATGTTAAGAAATGATCTGGATCAGCAATTCGGATGTGAAATCACTTCAGTCCATCATATCTCATATGATCAGAGTTGGGCTGAACTTGTCAATATTGGTTTTTTGGTGAGTTTGTGTGAATTTGGAGGTGCTGGAAGTTACGCTGAACCTGAGCATCGATCTGATGCTGATCTGTGTTTCTGGGAAAAGTTAGTCACTCACCATTACAGAGCAGATTGCATGTGTATCTGTGCACAACTTTGTTCTTGCACAACAATTCTGAATAAAAGCGAGCCGCACGACGAGTTCAAAGAAGCCAGGTAACTTCCGGGAAGCCGAAAAGCTGAACTTTCTGCACTCTGAGCCAAAATCACAACTTATTTATGTATTCAATTAGAATTCCAACATATTTTTATAGTAAAGTCTTTAATTTTTGCATCCTCTTTAATTACAAAGGATAGTCTTAAAGTTGTTCAATTTCCTAACTTGTTGGTCAAAATTTATTTATTTGAATCCCAACATAAAATCCGTTAACAGCATTTATCCGATTTAAATTATTGGATGTGACTGAGTCTATAAAAGGTTTCTGAAGGTTGATGGCTCTACTGACATTAAATTGAAAACAACACAGATAATGAGTTGTTATGATTAATCTGCCACAGAGAAACCATTCCTAAAATGCGACCACAAAATCAACTCCTGGGGCCACAAATGGCCCTCGAGCCGCATTTTGGAAACCTCTCCCCTTGTAGAGAACCAGTCAGGCCTGCAGGATTGATGATAAAATGTCCGAGAAGTTATTGGGATAAATAATAATACACATCAACATTTAACACTGAAGACATTTTAAATACACAAAATAAACAAAACAACAGAAACAAATAAAAAGAACAAAAGAAGAAGCTATTTGAGACCAAAACACCAAACTGGAGGCTTTTATCATCCAGGTTTTGGTACGAAGTGAGAAATGACAAATTATTGAGCTCGTTTCCAATCATCGATCGATCGATTTATTGACTGGCCTGGAACCAGTTCAGTGAGGCAGAACTGCTGAGGCGACACCATGAAAGCAGCAGCAGCTACAACGGAAAAAGTGTTGAAGTGAAGAAGAGTCGGTGGCAGGGAGACCAAAGAGGTCAACGAGGGGAAAGACGAGCAGCAAACAAACAAAAACACAGCAGGTAAATGTCACATTTCCACCAGACGTTTCCACCCCGCAGCCTGTTTACTCCGGTCCTTCCACTGACCGGCGCCATGACGAAACACAGACACGCTCTGATTTTTCACTCGTTAAATGAAGCCAATTTTTACGATCCGCCAGAACAGAAATGAAGACAGAGAATGAGGAAGCGAGTCCCGGCCGCTTCCTTTCACTACCAATCACAAACATTTGACCCTTTACAACTGAAAGGTCACAGGGGACAAAGTGCTGCGAGCATCACATGAAATCCACAGGAAATTCAACATAACACCGCGGCGTGTGTGTGTGCGTGTGTGTGTGTCACCAATACAACATTATAAAACTTTACACATTTTGTAGCAGGGTACCAAGTTCTAAATATATTGAAATTACACCACAAGTGTTAAAAAAACAAACAAACAAAAAAAAAACAGAGTCTATGCCGTCATTTATACGTCAGATATTTATGATGACAAACTAACAGTTCATTCACAAGAACTCAAACTGCAGTCCGGTTCCATAGAAAGTCCAGTCCGTTTGGTGAGGTGTGAATGCCAATCCAACTCTGGTCCAAACCTCGGTCTCGGCTCGGTTGAAGTGAACTCTGGTTTGGTTCGAATGCAGATGTGAACACCGAGCGGATCAGAGACCAAATTACACAAACATCTGCATAAAAATGTTAGGAGGCATTCGACTCGTTTGCACACAGATCAGAAGTGATTGGAACGAAGAATCCCAGCTGCTTTAAACTGTTTTCCACTGATTTGAGGTTTATAAGTTATATAAAGTGGTTCTAACAGGCATTTATGGATAAATGGAAAACAAAACCTTATTTTCTAAAGTCATTGTTGATGTTCTCACTGCATCTAGATGATACTTTCTATCAGAACAGCAGGGGTGTATTTAGTTTTTACTCCATTTGCCTTCATTCTTAAGAACAGTGTAAAATCTGAAAGCACAGAAGTGAACGGTTTGCTTTCCTGTTCTGCTGCTATGAACAGGAGAGTTGAGAGTTGGATCTCAACTCTCAAATGTGGTTGAGAGTTGAGACCCAACTCTCAACCACATTTATCTCTTATCTTCCAGACTTTCCCTCATTTTAAATATCAATGAACCCTCAGACCGATCGAGCCCGATCGCTTCGTTCAGCAGTGGGCTGACAACGCGCCTCTTCTCCCACTTCAACGAGAGAAACAAAAACCGTCGCCACAGAGGAGGACTCTGTGCTGGGCAACGTGGCCCAAAAACACGTCAGCATACAAACGCTCCGTATCACTCGATAATGATTGATTAGTTTTTTTTGTTTTAAACATATGAAATACTGCCAAACTGGAGAGTCGACTTAACCTGATCCATGGAAAACTTCAAACTGCTGCTGCGCAAGTTTCCCAGCAGCTTGTTGCTAGGCAACCGAAGAGCGAGTGAGTTAGTTGATTCCACCAACCTAGCTTAGCAACGAGACGTTGAACAGCTGAAGCCTTTTCTCTGCTCAGTTCAGTGAAAAGGCTGTCAGAAGAATCTGTTGTCTTGATGTTTTATTTGGCGTTAGGCCATTTTGTTTCTCTTTGAAGGTCGTTGTCCATCTGGAGCCATTTATGTCCAGCCTTGGACTTTCTGCCTGACGTCGCCAGACGTTGATTCGACACTCGATGTTCTTTCCACATGACGCAATTTACTTTGTGACTCACACAAGTTACAACCCCACATCATGATGCTACCTCCCCCGTACTTCAGTTAGGCTTCCAAATTCACCTTCTACTTCCTCCAAATGCAGTTACGTGTCATCATGTCCGAAATGCACCAGAACACAGGACATGTTTGTTTTTATGTTCATCTTCAGCCAAAATCTTCATATATATTAATGATTAATCAGATTAATTGTGATTAATCAGATTAATTGTGATTAATCAGATTAATTGTGATTAATCGATTATTGAAATAATCATCAACTAACTTAGTAATCGATTAATCGCTATCTAAGTTTTTTGAGCACACAATCTCAAAAAAGGCCATTTGATGAAAGAACAACATATTCTAAAAGGTAATTACAAAATGCATATCAATTTTATATAAGCATTTTGCATTTAAGATAAAAACACATTTGTCTGTACGTTTTATTCAAAAGTATGATTTTCATATTCACCCTGTTGAAATCCACTAACAAAATGCTGTCATTGCATTTTAGGCAATTAAATGTTTTTTAAGGAATTGTTTATTTGCACCTTCTCATGTATTTGTAACATTTTACATAAATACAATTTTATTTCACTGCACAATATTCCGATTTCCATATTCGATATTCTAATTGAATAAAGAAATTTGCATATTCTGTGCATACCTGCACATTCTGCATATTTGATTAATTGTTAGAATAATCTATTAATCAATCATACATTCACTACATATTGTATGTGTGGTGAATGAGTCGTGCTACTGTCTTCAGTCAAACCAGTGCCGGTTCCTACCGGAGGGCAGGAGATGGAACAGTCCCGGGGAAACCTCATGGTTCTGCCGTCCATCAAGCGTCTGTCTTTGAAAGCAGAGTCTGAACGGTGGAGTGAGACCCCAGCAGCTTTCTCACCAGGTCTCACCGCACAGCACCGTCTTCCTGTCAGCCGTTCTGCAGTTACTGTATCGAGATGTGATGCATCAGGATGCAGAGGGGGATTCTCGCTCGCTTCAGCCTCCTGAGGAAGCGCTTCCTCTGCTGAGGTTTTTTTCAAACCAAACTTTGCACCTTCTTTACCACCTGCACTCCAACGCCATTAATCCAATCCACAATACAAATCTGCACCTTTGTTCGTGTTTTCTGTCCTAATAATCAGCTGTTTCTATTCAGAACGAGTTCAGGAGTCTGTCATTATTCACATTTTACATGGAAACTATTGAATGCAGCTAAATGGAACTCAAAATCTCTGTTTCTAACTTCAACTTTGTTGAACAGGCTAAGATATGTCCTATACAAAACATCACTCTATTTTTTAAAAGAGATTTCAGTCTGCTCTGTTCTGAGCTGTTTTAGGGCTTATTTAAATCCAAATAAGCCGCTGATGGCCACGCCCCTCCAGCACATTAAAAATGGCTGCAAACAATTATACAACCGTACATCTTTGAAAAGCAGAAGTGGAGCCTCCTGCACAACTAACAAGAATGGTTTATGGATGGTGAGTCAACAAAAAAAAAATGCCAGCAGCCATTGTACAGCGCGCACAGCGGTAAAAGCAGCTGACCACTCGTGCTGGAACCCAGATGTGATCGCTGGTAACGAGCAGTGCCTGCTGGGTTGTTACGTTATATTCCAGACGTTTCTGAAACGACTCATTTTCCAGACACCAAAAAACATTAAACTATTGCCAAAAACCAGCTGGACGTTTTTTTTTACAAGCAGCTGAAACACAAATGATGTAAAAAACACAAAATGTAAATTTTGCATAATAAGTTCCCTTTAAAACCTGATATTTTACTGGATGAGTGGAATTCTTCTCATGATGATCGCTTATTCATAAAAAAGGAGGGAAAGGAACACACACACACACACACGCACACACACACACACACACCCAACACAGATACCAGTTATGGTTATTAGCAGCATTTGTCTGCAATTTGTTTGAAGTTCTCAGCATCAAAAGTCATCTCTCTTCCTCTTTTTGAGTTAAAGATAAATCCAAACCAAAAAAACTCAAGAAGATACACACACACACACACACACACACACACACACACACACACACACACACATACACCAGACCGCACTGTTTCAGCAGAAACCTGACACGGTTATTGTCTCTGCAGGCAGGTCTTCTTGTGCTGCTTTCTGCTCCTGTGTCTCACTTCTTCATTTTGCTTCTGAGGTCGTGCATAAACCAGGTGCAGGCTGCAGCCGCCGCGCGTCTCTGCGCCTGAAACTACAGGCTGCAGCGCCTTGTAGAGCAGCTTAGTAGAACAAGCCACATCAGATAAGGAGAGTCAGGTCGTTTCTGTAAGAGGAGGAAGATCCTGACATGGCAAGATGTGAAGCTGCGCTCTGTCAAATCTGAGTCAGTTCCCAAAAGGCGGCAGGTTGAGCCGTGATTCAACGCACCGATGTTTCACACGGTGAAAATCTCTCCGTCTTCTCCTGCCTCTCCTCCCTTTACAGCAATATTGGTTCACTTAGAACATTTCGTTTTGAAATTGGCTTCTGCAGGACACAATGACTTATATCACTAAATGAACTGCATTCATCATGTTTTCCAATCTATTGATATTTATTGGTGGATAAATATGAGTGGAACAAAGAGCGGGAAAACTAGTAAAGAAAAACAAATAACTTCCATTATTATTTGTAAATTATCAAGACCAAAATATATCAAAGTTCTTATCGTCATAAGAGTTTTTCACGATAAAAGATAAACGACGCGATAAATGCCTGAACAAGCTGTGCTTCAGGTTTTGAAGGGAAAACGTTCAAAGCTCTTCTTCTGCCGTCACTCCTGCTGTTTAGTAGCATTACTTCCTCCACAGTGACCCCTACTGTCCAGAAAGCATCCTGCAGCCGTGACCTCGATGTGCTCGTCCACTTCAAATCCGTTCATCAGATTATGGATAATTTAGTCAACTAATCGTTAACTTGAGTACAAGGGCTATAAAAAAGACAATTTGATAAAAAAAACAACATATTCAGAGAAGTAATTGAGCCAAAACTGCATAAAAAACATACAAATTTTTCATTTAAGACAAAAACATATTTGTCTGTAAAAAGGGTTTAACCATAACTCCTCAAGCAGCTTCACCTGTTATTGCATTTTAGGTCATAAAATGTTCTTTTTTCTTATTTTTTCAAAACATATTTGCTTATTTTGCATCTTTTAGTATATTTATAATATCATATAAAAAAAAAGGCTTAAGTGGATAAATGACAAATCTGTACAATGTGTCATTTTAAAAACGATCAATTGATTAATTATCAGAATAACTGATAAGATTAACTGATTTCTAAAATAATCCTTAATTACAGCCTTAGTTCAATTCAGCTTACAGATAACGGGAATATTACCGAGATTTAGGAACAGCAACCTGAAATACACAAATACTCTAAAACATTTCTGTCTGTTTTAATAAATCAAACTGGTTTCAACGTAACATTTTTGTTTTCTTGCCTTCTTTTCTTAAAAATCAGACTTAATGAGACCGAGTTTAGTTTTTCAGAGTTACTTTATCAAAACTTCAGACTAACTCAAATATGAGGAAACCAACAAACAAAACTGATTCTCAATTATACGTTAAATGAACAATAACATGTAACTGATGGTATTCCTGCGCTGTGTGCTGCCATGCACGTCCAGCATGGACACATTTTTATTGACTGATCAGGTTTGGATAATCCTGACACTGATAATTGCACTAAATGATTTTCAGCTTGGTGAATCAATAAATTATCCAAATTAAGTCAAGTTTAATTGCATAGCACTTTTCAGCAACAAGGCAGTTCCATAAAAACATAAAACAGTAACCAACTGTAGAACAAGCAAAACATTTTACATTTCATCCAATGCGATCAGCAAAATCATCAGGCAGATATTATGAATCAAACGTGAATCTGAACAGGTGGATTTTAGGCCTTGATTTTAACAGTTTTCTGGAAGTTTAATAAACTTTAATAGCGTCAATGAACCAGTGATATATTGCATCATTGCTCATTTTAACATAAAAATGGCTGAGAAAGTGCAACTGTCAACAATCCTGACATTTTAAAACCCTGTTTATACTAAATAATATACAAAGAAAGCAACAGTTCAATTCAACGGGTGGAGAAATTTTGAGACTCAAAGTTATCCAGACGCTCCATGAATTATACTAAAGAAGATTTTCACGTGTTATTAGCTCTTTTAAAATTTACACAAGTGAAGCTCTGGATACATTTTAAGAAGGAAGTAGCTTGAAGAGGCAGTATTATGCACTTCCTAGCCATAATGTGCCATTTTATAGCACAATCATTTGCTATGAAAGCACTGTCTGTAAGAAACATGACTTGAAGAAAATCTCACTTTGTGCCTTGAAATTGGGCATCTGTCTCTTTAAAAAGGTCCTGATGTTTCTGCACGCCATCACAACAATGCGTCTCCATGATGCTGTTTAAAACTGTTCTTAGGAGCTCAGCAGACGCACTTCAACCTGTGAATGCTAACTGCTGCTGCTAGTCTGGAGGAGCTTCGCGGGGAGGAGCTTGGCTGAGAACTGAAGCTTTAAGGTGGAGTTTGGGGTAAATGGGCGGAGCTTTGGGTAAATGGGCGGAGCTTTGTTTGAACAGGCGTTCAATCTGAACAAGTAAGGTAGCCAGCATCCTGATCCTGCTTCATAGTAACCGTCTGAGGAAAGATACTGACTGCTCATTCCACGCTTTGCATACCTGAGCTGTGTCTCAACAACAAAACGTAAAAATAGATGACCTGTTGCTATAAAAGGTGCACTGCAAAAACACAAAGTCTAAAGTATTTTCCGCCTGGTTTCTAGTACAAATATCTAAACACATTTCAAACAAAATCAAACTAACTTACAGCAACTTCACAGCAAAACAGAGGAGCTTCTGTAAAGTAAATAATTCCTTAATATTGATGTAAAAGTACTAGTTCCACTGGCCGATTGTTACATTTATTTCATGCTCGATGGCCGCTGCGCCGTTACCTAGCAACCAAAGTCCAGTCCAGGCCGTCTCCTGGCAACCAAATTCCAGTTCTCCGGGAGTTTCGTTCACTTGTATTAAAGATATTTGACATATAGGAGCTTGTGCTAAATAATAAAAAAGTTCCACTGGCAGATTTTTACACTTGTCATCAGATATTTCTCCCATTTTTCGAGTGAAATAATTTGCCACTTTTTTTAAAAAATCAACATTAGCTTGAATTAGTTTTGTCTTAATTCAAGCTAAGCTATTTCCAGTAGAAGATAGATAATTAAAAATAAAAAAACACTTGGTAATATTTGGTGTTTCTGCAGTGTGCTGTTTATCTTTGGTGAATTAATGTAACATAAAGTTCATCTGGACTCGGGTCCATGTGGGATCAGGTTACAGAACCTGTCCAAGAACTGTGATGCTGCACAACTAGTTTAGCAGGTTTAGCTTAGTGCAGACAGACAGACAGACAGACACGTAGAGGAAGCTTTATGTGGTCAGAGTGTTTTCCAGCATAGAGAAATGTAGACTGGGTGCATACCAGAAACTCCAGTTCCTCCAGTCAGTCAGCAGAAAACCCCACTTATCATCAACTCCAGTATTTCTACTGCTTAGAAACCCAAACAAGTTTTCATAACTTTTTTACAAGTGGACATTTTGTTTAGATTTCATGAAGAATGAAGTTGCGCTCAGTGTCTTCAGAGGTTTTTAGGTTGTTCCCTTCAGTGGTTGTTGGTGCAGCGCCCCCACAGGCCAGGAGGGGAACAGGTTGCTCAAAGGCTTTGGCTGGTTTGACTCGGCATCAGTGTGAAAGAACCACAGCAGCTGGAAATGAAGCACCTATTACAAATGTGAACCCAAGAACAGCCGAGTCTACCGGACTATCAGGCGTGAAAACAAACTCAGAGAACCCAAGCGGTCAGGTTAATCCCACTGTGACAGACGGTGTAACTTCCAGTCAACCCACAGTGAGTGAACCGTCTCCACGGCAAACTGAGATGACGATGTCATCATTGCATCATTGCTGCAGCGTGGGGGCGTGTGCATGTGGGCTTCACATGATGCGGCAGAGCTGCGACACCAACGCTGGAATCTGACGAGCTGGTTGGCTGGTCCAGGGTCAGATCAGACTGTAGGAAAGCAGTGGGGGAGTGATAACTTTCTGACGTCACGCCTTCTGTGACCAGCGTGCAGACGGACCGACTCTTAAAACATCACAGACTGAATCTGACAGCATCAAACTGAAACGCGTATGGGAAAGAAAAAAAGTAGGAAGTGAATACACTTGAAACGCCGGAAAGCTGAACTTCTCTCCAATCTGATGGTTAAATGACCTGAAACACAATAAAAATCTTTATTATTGAGCTCATAAGTCTATTCATGCAATAATTTAGCAACAAAAGTTGTTTTTATCGGAAATATTGCTTATTTTGTAAATACTGTTTGATTAGACCCTGAAATTAATCTGATTAAAATATTTAGCTGAGCTCTACCATTAGTAATATCATAATTATACGTTTCTGGACTTGTTTACGTCCAGATTTCCGTCTCCTGATGCGGCATCTTGACGCATGTCGGATAAAATGCGACATATTCTTTCTGACTGCAGACGTGGTCATGGCTGCTTTGAAGCAACAAAGATATATAGAAAAAAAAAAGATTTTTATATTAGTTTTCAGTTTTGAAAGTAAAATTTTGATATATTAATGTTGGTAAAGTTGAGATTTGTTGGTTTTCTGGCACTGAATTATGTGTTGTAGATCAGAGCAGCAGCTGCATTAGTCGCTGGTTTATTTCTGCAGCTTTTAGGACGTTGATCTACTGCATGACTCCTTGAACACAGATGATGCGTTTGGACACAAAGCAGGTTCAGATCTAAAACCAGCAGCAGACTGAAGTGTAAATGCATGAAGCATCACCCTTAGTGAAGGGTTTCCTTCACACTGAAGTGAGAGGAGGAGGAAGTCTCAGAAAAACTGACTTTAAGATGATTATCTGTTTTACTGTCCAAACTGCAAAAACACAAAGTATTACCAAGTTTCTAGTGCAAATATCTTAAAACACTTGAATTAAGATTAATCCAACTTAAAAGTAACTTTTCAGCAATGCACAGCTTGTTTTAAGTCAATAATTTCTTATTGCTAATTAAGCAATTATTGACGTAAAACAAGCAACATATTGCTGAAAAGTTACGTGTAAGATTTACTTTTTTTTTTTTCCAGTTTACTAAGACGTTTTCACTGAAAACTAGACCAAAAATACAGGTAATATTTGCATTTTTGCAGTACAAATAAGTCTTTAGGAGGAATTTTGAAGATTGTGACCAAATCTGAGGAACAAAATCTAACCAGCGGATTTTGGCTCCATGTTTTACCGGGTCACACCAACCGACGCACAGCTGTGAAGAACCAGAGACTTTCTGTACAGGAACTTCTGCTTTAAGTAAAAGCAGTTTGAACGTTTTAGCTTCAACGTTTTTGTGGAAATTAAGCGAAACTGAGGAGCTTTGACTAAAGGTTATCACAGCAACACAATCTCAGGCCCACGCCGATAAGTTGCCCATAAAGTTGTTCTGCTACCAGAACATTAGACGACAACGTTGCAACAAAATGAAGCTGTGAAACTTGAGTTGCTGCTGATCGCTGGCAAACTAAATTAAATCTGAGCTACTCCAAACCGTCACCCGTCAGGTCGTCATCAAGGTTCGCACACAAGCCGAATATGTAAAACTATATTTAAACTGGTTCTTTTTCTGCCTTTACACCACAGATCTGAAGAGAATAAAAACATCAACATGTGTGAAACAGGCGGTTGAAAATAGGGGAACAGTTTTTAGGCGATTGTGATGCAGATGTGCTGCTGTGGTACCAGAAAATGCGTTAAAGGGAACTAATTATGCAAAATTCATATTTTGCACATTTTTGCACTTCCATCTGCATCTCAACTGCTTCCGAAAACAGCCCAAACGTTTAAAAGAACGAACAACCAGCCGTTTTTTGGCAACACATAGTCCCATGACTCTGAACCGGAAGTGATCTATGCCATCTTAGTAGACAAGCGCAGCGCAAAGCACAGCGGACTCATGGCTTCCCGGACAACAAAAGGCAAACGTGCGAACAATCTTAACCGACGTGCAAGAGAAAGATACACGGACAAAATGGCTGCTGTTAAGATCGACCCATATGAGAAGAAAAAGGAAAATACGTCAGACGATGTGGACAAGCTGCCTCCGATCTCATCCTGTGACACAGCGAACAGGAAGAGCCTCACCTGAAACCTCTACACGCATCCAATCAGCGTTTCAATGGATTTGTAAAGGATCCATCTTAGCTAGCAGCTAGAAGCTAAATTAGCTAATTTTGTTAGTTCGGCAGCAATACCGTAAATATCAGACATTTCAGTAGAACACAGAGAACTCAGAAACTGCTATCAGGTATCAGTTCTGATGCGCTTCTGTAGTTTATAAGTTAGACAAGAAGAAGGTGAGAGCTCGTTCAAAGCTTGCCGTTTGTCTACTGTCGTCATAGCAACACCCTACCAAAATGGCTGGCGGTTACAAAGTTCACAGAAGTGCAGCGTCGCCTGACAACTGTTTATAAGTTCATGTATTTTGGTGAAAATGAGCCGTTTTCCAGGCACCAAAATTCTGGATCTGCAGCAGAAACAAGGGATGAACTAAAACGATGAAAATAAAAATGGCAACAGTTAATTATGCAGATAATAACAAATAGCTGCATTTACTGCACTTCTCAGCTTCTCTGCAACATGATTTTGGGAGCCAACAAAGAAGGGCTGAAACCAATAATACGATTAATCACGATTAATTGATTATTAAAATGACTTTCAACTAATCTAGAAACTGATTAATCGTTAGCTGGAGAACAGTTAACGACTCAAAAATGGGCCTTCAGCTGAAGGACAACAGGAGCAGTAATTAACAGCCGCCGACTCCTCGGGTGACAGAGTTTTAGCTTCACTTGGTTTAAACTTTATTTTTAAAAAATCTCCGATCAGAAACTTTTTCTATCTGATTATAAATCGGTGAATCAGAAATATAATCCCTGGATCAGAAAGAGTTTAATTTTTCACATGTTGATGTTAGAAGAATTTCTTAGCTGCAGACAGCAAAAGAAACAAAATTAGCAAAATTACTTATTTGCATTTTTTAATTGCAAATAAACCATCAGGATATTAATTACTAAAATAATTGTTCATTGCAGCTCGACAAGATGTTTTTACCGACTGACAACGCTTAAAGAAACGTTTCTACTCGCTATAAACCAAAGCTCTCACTTCATCTCAACTCCATGGCTAAAATAAAATCATAAATAAAGAAGCTGAACATGTTAAGCCGTTTCAGAGGCCAGTTTGCCAACATGGCCGCCTCTCCAAGTCGGCCACGAAGCCTCCAGAGCCGCCAACCAGAAGCGGCGACTCGGTGATTCACGCCGCTTCCACTTCGCTCTAACGCTCCAACCTGGACGTTGAAAAACCTCCTGATAACGAAGCAACTTCTGCCCAGACCGAAGCCTGGAGCCCCACGTTCATCACCCCAAGAAGACAAGATCGATACCAACCACACTGCAGAAACACAACATCTGAACACGTCTGCCCAGAGCAAACATCACTTGAAATGAGAAAAAACTCACAAGTTTCAGCAAGAATAGAAGTTTCTTTATAAGAGATTATTTCTCTTATATTGAGAACGTTTTTACTTCTGGGGAAGTTTTGTCTTTATTTGCACTGGAAATTAAACCAAAGTTACTTGGTAACATGTTGAGTTTTTACAGTGTAAGGTCCAGACAGTCCCAACATGATCAGGACAAATCCAGCATATAATCTACTCCCTAATTCACTGAATCTCCACGGATTAAAGCATCAGCTAAACATCTGCAGGGCAGAAACCAACATCATGTCCATTTGGTAGATTCAGGCATTTAGTTTGATGCAAAATGTTTAGCAGCAGGAGGGATTTCTGGTAAATTAAACAACAAGCCACAGATGACAGGATATATTGAAGAGAAAACAGAAGTATTCATTTTTGAACAAATGCATTTAAATGTTGAGATGCAACTTTAACAATAGGAACAAAAGTGAATCATTTAAAACGTCATCTGAGAAGAAAAGACTCTAAGCAAAAGTTTAAACCTTATTTTATAAAACTGAACGTTTAAAAAGTGATTGTAGGAGATAAAATGATCCATTCTAATTACAACACGATTCCACAGCATGGACTGTATTTTTTGTATATATTACTTGATAAATACTTTCACTTCATGTCAAACCACTTCCTCCAGCAGCTGCGTTTAACTTGTGACTGTGATAAAACAGTTTAGCTACAAACGATTCCTGAGAAACACACAGAGGTTTTAGTTTTCATGAAAAATGAAAACTAAAACCCAACAGGTTGCTGTTCTGGATGAACGGAGAAACGCTTCAGCTGAGGCGAACCAAACTTCCCCCACGCCGTACACTGTAAAAACAGAATCTGAACCAGCACTTCTGGTCCAAACATCTTAGTGCAAGAGAACTAAAACAAATCCAACTCGCATTTAACCTTTCAGGATGTTATAGGAGTTTGTTTTACGTCAGTAATTCCTTAATATTGATGGAAAGGTTCCAGTTCCACTGGCAGATTGTCCTGATATTATTGGAACTGGACCTTTTTCATCAATATTACAGAATTTTTGAGCTTATATCTTGCTAAAAAGTTAGTTTGGTCTGATTTCAAGTATATTCAGACATTTGAAAAACACTTCAATTCTCTGTTTGCAGTGTTAAACTGAATATGATTTAAAACGACGCCGTCGCCGTTAGGAGGATTTCTTTTTCCTTCTGAGTTTTGGCAGCCATGTTGTCAAGCAGCAGCCCAGGACTCTGACCTTGTAGACTTCTCCGTAGGTTCCCCCTCCGACTCGCAGCAGGATCTCGAAGTCGTCCTGAGGGTTCTTGGTGGAGATATCCAGAGCGGCCCTCTGATGGAAATCCATTCTGAAGTGCTGAGACATTAATAATCCCCCTTAAGGCATGTCAGAGCTGCCTCTCACACACTCGCCGTCATCCACATCAGAGGAGGTGAGCTGCTGAGTCTGACTCGTTTTGGGCTCAACCGCCGCCGTGCACACACACACCTTCCTGTTTGTTTCTCAGCCTGCAGCAGCAGCAGGTCCTCTGTCACTCCCTCCCTCCGCCTATCACACCTTCCTCTGTTCTCTAAAGCATTTCTGCAGCTCATTTGCATAATCCCATGTTGCTTCCTGTTCAGCGTGTGTGTGATGCATACTGGCCGTCAGAGCAAAACGTTAGCAGAGCTCACTCCGGATTAGCTGGTAGCTAAATCATGAGAGTTTAGAGACACACATGAGAACACAAGATGAACACGTCTGGCTTTTTGCACGTGTGTGGCGTGAAAATGATTAACTGCAGTTTGGGGTTTTTCAGTGCAAGTTTCAGTCTCAGCTTAACACCCACTGAACTCTGTGTGTGCGTGTGTGTGTGTGTGTGTGTGTGTGTGTGTGTGTGCTGCAGCGCTGCAGAAAGAGCCACTCATGCTTGGAGCTCCCTTTCTGCTTCCTGTTCATATCCTGTTCAAACAAGGGGCACCCGTTACATCCTGTTAACAAGTAAAAATTACTTTAACGTCATCTTGATCAAAAATTTGTTTCCTTGTGCAAATATTTTCTATTGTTCAGTTTAAAAAACGCTTTATTTGTGGGTCAAACAACTTGAGTTTGTCTCTAAAAAATAAAGTTAATTTGAATAAAACTGAACTGGAAGGACTGAGTTTGATGCACTGTAAAAACACAAAATCGTGCCAAGTGTTTTTGTTCTAGTTTGTAGAGCAAATATATGAGAACACTTCAAATAACACAAAACAAACTTACAACTAACTTTTCAGGAAACTTGATTTAAGTCAATAATTTCTTAATATTGATAAAATAGTTCTAGTTCCACAGGCCGATCATTTCGCTTAAGACATTTTTCCATGTTATAACATGATCAATATCAATAGATAAAGTCAGAAAGAATATTCAATAATTTCACTGAACTCCGCACAGCATTCTGGGAGATGTAGGCAGAGGAAAGACTTAACTCACTCACTCTGTGGTTGCCTAGCAACTCACTCACTCTGTGGTTGCCTAGCAACTCACTCACTCTGTGGTTGCCTAGCAA
>VMRN01000123.1:434000-446360 GCA_010277015.1 Poeciliopsis turrubarensis
TGAATGCTAACTAATGTGAATGCTAACTGCTGTGAATGCTAACTAATGTGAATGCTAACTGCTATGAATGCTAACTGCTGTGAATTCTAACTGCTGTGAATGCTAACTGCTGTGAATGCTAACTGCTGAGAATGCTAACTGCTGCAGCGAATGCTAACTAATGTGAATGCTAACTGCTGCAGCGAATGCTAACTAATGTGAATGCTAACTGCTGTGAATGCTAACTGCTGTGAATGCTAACTGCTGCTTGCACGTGGTCTTCTTTCACAGGCATGTCTAACAGAAGCTATAAAGAACAGAAACGAAGGAACAAGAGTCTTAAATCCACTGTAACTGATGAAAGAAGATTCAGAAACTTAAGAAACTAATCTGCTGGTCGACATCAGATAACTGGAAACTTTATTTTAGCCTGTGGTTTGTTGCATTTATTATTCACCAACTAGAATGTATTATTAAATATGAATGTTCAGCTGTAATCAGCAAGCAGTGAACAGCCTAAATATGTCTTGCTATTAAGTGTTTATTAAAAGCATCAGGCCTCTCTGGTAGATAACAGTCTCTGAGTTATCTGAGTAAAAATCTGCCTGTCTTGAGCGCATTCTGACTGTGGCCTCGAGTCACAAGGCTGAAGGTGGAAAATAAAAGGTGACTGGAGTTATTTTGAAGGGTGGAAACAGCAAGATAAAGGTTGTGTTTTGAAGGCGTTAGGTCAGCTATTTAAATACATGTTGGTTTCTGTGCCTTAACCCTTCGCACGCTGAGCTGGGTTTCTGTAAAAAGTCCTGATAAAATAGTCCTTTTTTGGCATCTCAGGCATACCATACACAGAAAAAAGCACACAGATGATCCAACTTTTAAAAAAATGGAGTTAATTTGTTACAAGTATTAAATGTGGATGGTACGTGGATTCTGGCTTACTCAGTCCAAAAAGATCGAAAAAGTCCAAATGCAGTTCATTGTTTGTTTTATTCCGTATTCAGGGAAACAAGTAAGAGGCTTGATTCCTGCACCTGTTCTCTGACTGACTGATGACTGGCTGACTGACTGCATAGACTGGTAAAAAAAACATCTGACCACCCAGGTGCATCAGCACCCAGGTGCTGAAAACCTACGTATGAAACACCCACGTCCCAATCTGAAATTCATTAACTGATTAAGTTAACTGATAACCAAAGAATGTATTTTAAATAACAAATTAAACAGTGATATAGCTCCTACAAGTTGATTTATTAAGTTGTCACGTTGAACAAATGTAAATAAATTAAGTTTGACAAACGACTGAAACAAATAAACTTGATGTTTTTAAACTCCATTTTCTTTTTTCAGTGTACAGAGAAGCTGGTTACCAACATGTGTCCTGGCAGATTTACTCTGCAAAAAGGAAGCGTAAAGATGGAGACACCAACCCAATGTCAATAACTGTCAACCATTTGGACAATCTGTGTGTAGGACTGGGCAATATGGCTGAAAAACCTATCACAGCATAATCATTCCATATGATATGGGTCATTATTGATTAGTTTTGCTTTTAATTACCCAAAATACTCCCAAGCTGGTGATGTGACCTTTCTTCTTTTAACCACAATTTCCGTTTGAGCTGCTATTCTCATTTTTCACTCCACCCAGATCTTTTTTATTTTTAAGCAGTTTATGGTTTCGTGCTGAAACCTGAAACTGCCCACACACACTTAGACATACCGTGTGTATTCGGTGGACCGCGCTCTGTCCACCAACAGGTCAGAGTTCATATCGGCGCGAACCGATTGCCAACACTTTCAACAATCCGAATGGATGGTAACAAGTTTGATGGGTTAGTTGAGAGCCTGGCCAGTTGCTTCACTATCAGGGCTGCAGCCCTAACCCTAACTCTAACCCTAAACAACTGTTCTAGTAATCGAGTAATCTACCAATTATTCATCAATCAAATAAAAAAAATGCAATTAAATATTGGCAAACACTGCCATAGCAACAGTATTAATAAGAAAATGCCTGCACTCCAGTTTTTGTTTATGTATTCATCTTCAGTCAGTTTTATATGTTTAACTCTCACTTTATTCTAGCCATTTATGTGTGTCCATGTTAGCGACGGGATCTTTGGCAACTTTGTCACAGGTTTGCAGGTAAAAAGATTGGAATCTGGAGATGTTGGTTTTATTAATTTGGTGCAAAGAGCAAAATAATGCAAAAAAAAAAAAAGAGAAAAAAAAAAAACAATGAACAATAAACCAAAACCACTTTTTTTCTCGTTCTCTGTGTCAGCTACTAAACACAGCCTCGTTACCATAGAAACTGTGACCGCAACGATGGTAAATGCATTTTCTGTTTTGTCTGTAAAGCTATGCTAAGCATCAGCAACAGCAAGCCTCTGTGTTCAGTCCACTGCATGAGTCTCCGCTCCACCTGGACAAATGCACCTACCGCGCACTTCGCCGCCGTTCGGACCGAACCGGGCTGCAGCTCCGGGAGGAGAAAGGCTGTCCTGCTCCAGGCATTTTAAAGGTGTTTTAAAGATGCCTATTGGCCCCTGAAGAATGACAAAAACCTGGACTTTATCATCTGTGAGTGAACTCAGATGCCTCAGACCGAACTTGAATGTCATGCTATGCTACTAGGACTTAGCATTCATAGGCGGGAAAAGGCGGTGTGTTCTTCTTCTTCTTTTCTTTTGTGGCAGCTCGCAGGCAACTTTCAGGTGCATACCGCCCCCTACTGTACATCAGCATGTCACAACAATATATCAAATGACTTGTATTTTTGAATTTTGTATTAAGAGGATAAATAAATAATGCTTTTCTTAATCTATAAATATTCGCCATGTTTCCTTCAATTCCTAATAAGCCTCCATTCCTTTCCGTCTTACTTTCCCTCAGTCTCTCCCTTCATCTATACATGTTCCACATTTTCTCTCGCTTCACATTTATCATTATTTTTCCTCCCAATAAGACATAAAATGTAACTTAAATAGGTCTGACATACTCCTGATCTCATCATTATTTCTTCCCTTCTGCTTCACTGATATTTTTAACCAACACTGATTTTTATATTTTATATAAATTCCTTTCTTTCTTGTCTTCATTTCACCTTTTTTTTCTTCCATAATTCCATTTCTTTATAGATCCTTTCCAATCCAAATGAGGCCTCTCTCCCACAAACATGAATTTTTTTATTAGAAGAAACATTTGTCAAACACCTAAAGCATACAGAAATGTTTATTTTTATGAAATGCATTTAATAAATTCTGAGTCTTTAACATTTACAGTGAGATTAATCAATTGGACTCACGTATTCTGTAGATGATCTAAACAAACCTCTGTGGGGGTGGTGCAGTGATACTGAAGTACTTTTATGCAGCAGTAGAGCCACATTGTTGGACTGAATAGCCTCACTGGAGGTCACTTTTGATATTTGGCTGTGAGCCTTAAATTAAATTAGATTAAATTATTTCTCAAAATTGTAAAGAACCAACATGGCACGAAGTGGACAAGTGAAGCTATCTGCTAATGAAACACCGAAGATTGGTTAAAAACTTAATGAAATAAATCACAGCGGTTGATATTCTACTGATGGGAAGCCATTAAATCCTTAAATTGAGATCTTCCACTGTGGTGGAAAAGTTCAAGTTCTCAAGTTGAGCAAATGCAGATGAACATTTCCCCGTAAATTGGAACAGGCGAGCCTTCTGATTGGACGCCTAAAAGTTGATTTGCCAAATTGGAACAATTCCACCTCCACCTGAACTTCTATATCCTCTAAAGGTAAAACATCAAGAAATTAGTAATTCATTTTTAATACTTTAAAACAATAACCTGCTGACCTCTAGTGGCAATAACAACTAACTGCAGGTCTGAACTTCTTGTGCTATAGAAAATATATTTGAGTTGATACAATATAACCAGTTTAAATATATAGCATTGCAGCGAATAAAGCAGATATGAACACTTATTATTTTTATTAAATATGGTTGTTCTTCCCACATGAACATTTCTACAAAAATAAAATTCCAGATCTTCCACTTAGACTTTAGAAAATATCCTGAAGCTCATTTTCTACATTTACCCAAAAGTACTAATACTTGCATGAAAATATATTCTAGTAATAGTAAAAGTTCAGGTTGGACTGTTTTACTCAAGTACAGTAAAAAAAAAAAAATGTATCAGTTTTGAAATGTACTAAAGTACAAAAAGTAATTTTCGTCTTAAAGAATACAAATTACTTTCGATAAGTTTAAAATACCTAAAATGTTCTAATACGGAATAGCTTTTTCTTTCATTTGCTGACAACTTGCACTGTGTTGGTATAGAAATATAAAAAATGCTGAATCTGTTTAGTTTTCCTTCAAACAAATCCCACAAATTCATCACTGATTGTTATTGCAGCCAAAAACATGGAAGGAGTTTTAAAGATACGGTTACAGATGGAAAACATCTGCGTCTGTTTGTGATGTTACTCAGGTTTACGTTGTCGTTCTCATGAGCCAGTGTGTTGCTGTGCTGTGGTTGCATATGGAGAGCCATTTCAGCCAAAATGAATTCATTAAATAAATAACTGGCTTCTTTATTCTTATTTATATTTATTTATACACTTCTTTATTTTATCTTAATACATATTTATTTTATTTATTTAATTCATTCATTTTGGCTGAAATGGCTCTCCATAGTGCCAAATCATTTTTCTGCCCTATTTCTATAAATTGCTCCCAGGTGAATCCTGAGATGAATTGTGTGTTTTGAGCAAGGCGTTGGCTTTTGTAGGTATTGTTTTGCTATTTGTACAAATTGTTTTGAGAAATGCACTCACTGCTCGAAATGAAAATAATAGAAATGCACCAAAGCGACTGTTTTCTGTGTTGTACAGGCTGGACCAGCAGGGGGAGCCAAAACACAAGGATTCCTCTCCCTGGTGTCTGTTTCCCAGGAAATGTGAATTTTGCATTAGTTTGTTTGTTTTGTTCCAGATGTTGGAGAGGAAATTTCAAGTGCTGCTGAAATATATTGATATTTTTCTCACTTCTAGAGAAGTTTTCTTTTCTTTCTTTCGTAAATTTACTTCACAGTTATTTTCTATATTAATCTCTATTTCCAGTATTTATTTATTTTTTTATTCGTTTTTGCTTTCGGTTTATTAAATTATTGTTGCAGGTATTTTTTGTGTTTCATTTACTATTCTATTGTTGATGAAGTTAATGTTTTGATTATCTTATTAACATTTTTTATTGTTTTATTGCTTCCTTTTTCTTAAGCTAGTTTACATTAGTTTTTTATCAGTAATCTTCTTATGCATGTATTAGGCATCTTATTATTCACCATTTTTATTTTCTTTCTTAAACTGAAAATATTGTATATTATTTCTTATATATATTTATTTCCATTAGCAATTTTTATTCCGATTAGTTTTCTGATCTTTTAAACTATAATTATTTGATCTCTTTTATGGTTGTTCATAAAACATCTGAAATCTCTCTTGGTGTTCTTAAAACAGAAAAACTATATGATTACTGTACATAAAACTGTTTTAATGGATCAAAGTTCATCATAACCTGCTGTGGTTTCATTCAACCTTTCAGAAACTGAAAACATTATGATGTCATGCTGTGAATATTTCTGAGCTGACCAATCACAGAGCTGTTGATTTACGTTACTATTACAGTGTGCATATCCCCCACCAGCTATAGTGACACTAATCTGCCAAGACAGTGTGACCTACTTCTGCTGGTTGCTCCTGCAGGCAGGAGAGTCGCCGTACAATCGGTGCAAGGCGCCTCCTGGGAGGAGCGATGAATGAAACTGCAGCCCAGCTTACTTTGCTTCAGGAAACCTGTGGTTTGGTTCGATATTTCTGAACAGAACACTGAATACTAAAAGTTGTTTTTTTTCCTGTTTTATGTTATGGCTTTAGCAAATAAAGTCAGAAACAACTAATCAAAATGTAAAAACCTTTTCAATTAGAAATAAAAAGTTTCTTAAACAGCAAAATGTATGAGTAATACCAGATTTTTCTGTTAAAAGAAAATATTTTCTGTTTATTTGACTGAATGCAAATCAAGATGTAACGCTATATAAAAGTATCCCCAATAATTAGCTGCACATTTGGTTGCAAATTCCACTTCATCATGTTAATAAACAAGAACATCAGAGCATCAATTTTTCTGCTACTTCTACTTTATTAGATAATTATTTGTGTTCTGCAAGTTGGGAAATAACTAAAGCTGTAAGGCTTGCTAGTCATTAGCATGCTAGGCTAGCTTCTGCTGACAGGAAGAACAGTGATGTATTAAATTAAAGTGTCTCTCAAACAGAGTAAATATTCAACAGTTAATATAACAAACTTCACTGAGCTGTAATTTCCACACTCTGTGCTTCCAATAGGAACTTATTGGACTAAGGTGCTAACAGTAATTGCACTAATAAGCTAATGTTAGTTTCTTGTATTGCCTAGTTCTGAAAGCTAACGTTAGCTAGTACTTAGCATGTAGTTGTGTTGTAGCATAGATGCTAACATCCTGTGGTGTTGTAGCTAATAAGGCCAATTTCTTTTGCTGCTACTTGGGCTTGTAGCTAACGATACTAAATTTTTAAAAATTCTCCTCAGCTTATTTCTACAGCATCAATTCACATCACATCGTCTCAAAGCATTTTACAAACACAGTCATTTTACTTCAATCACATACATTCCACCTGATGCTAGCCATCAAACATTGCATCAAGTTCAATTAATTATTCAAATCAGTATCAAACATTAGATAAAAACAACATGTTTATGTCCTTGCCACCTGGAGACAAAGAGGAATTATCTGTTCTTGCAAAGTGTCAAAATAAAGTATGCACAGCCCTGCAAAAACTGAGAGAACGCTGCCAAAATAAATACTCACAAATGAGTTGAAACATTTAAAAAGCTTGGTAATAAACTTGCAGTTATGTTTTTTGATTAATTATTATGAAAAAATATATATATTTTTTAACTGGCGCTAATGCTAGCTTGTATGTGAAAAGGAAGCAGTTGGGAATTGATTTTTGTTGTTATTTTTAATTGGTAGAATCAATAATAATCATTTAGCTAAAACAAATCCAACTTTCTCTCCAGCTGTGTTGAACAAAGATTCAGAAGAGTTTAGCATCTACAGGCGACGTCCCGGGTCAACATTTATAAACGTTGCAGAATTAAATTTAAATCTTCACCAATTATTTACTCTGAATTCATAAAACATTTGAAAATTCGTCCCTGAGAAATTCAAACCCAAGAGCACGCAGGCAATTCATGTCTTACAAAATAAAATGTGCTTTTATTTTGAAATCTACCTATCACGTTTCGGTTTTTGTGCCTATCATGCTCCAAGTGATGATGTGACATGAATCATGCACAATTGACCTAAATTATCTCCCTTCATTGCAAAGTCAGTATTTCTTCATTATGTACGTATTTTTACTATTATTTTTATGTGTGTTTTTAAATTTCACACTTTATTGGTGAGCAATTCAAGTTGAAACACTGGATTTATATTCATGAGCTGGACCGGTCCATATTAGCTACAGGCAAGCACGGCTCTGTCAAGCTACCAGATGAAACCAACAGAAAATATGTGAAGGCTCTTTCAAAATAAAAGCTTTTTTATTTGGTCTTGGACGAATTTCCAAAAAATGAAACAAACTTCCGTGAAATATTTCCGTGAACTCAATCAAACTTGATCACGTAGATATTATTAATTTCGTGCTATGCTCCACAGCAAAGGGAGAAACCGTTAAAGTACAACTCAAAAACACATAAATAAATAAATCTGCATCAGCGCAGATTTATTTATTTATTTTTATAATAATTTTTATGTCATTATAATATCAAAAACACACAATTTCACTATTAAGTGGTTTGTTTTTACAATAATATGTATTTGATAATGTATCCCCAATAATTAGCTGCACATCCAGATGTGCAGCTTATTATTAGTTTATGTATTTTAATCATTATGTTATGGATAAAAAGAAAATAAATAAATTGCTCTTGGGGCCCCTGGTGGCCGCGGTAGGTGCCGCACGGTTCGCCCGTATCATGAGCTGCTGTGCGATTAGCAATTAGCAATTAGCATCCAAACGTCCAGAGCTCCGGTCAGAAGCTAAGTTAGCAAAACAATGTCTCAGAAAAGGACGTATTCTTCAGCGAAGGAGAAAAGGAAAGGAAGAGGAAGAATAGAAAAGAGGCACGATAAAGGTTTGTTTTAAAGAGCCCTGCTAATGTAATGTTATGTAAAAGCTTCGTAAAGCTGCTAATAGAACATTAGCTTGATAGCAACCTGGACCGGTCCAGTTCAACAGCCAAACATTTTAAGCTGCGTCTTAAATGAGTTGATTCTCATGGTGGCTCTGAATATTTCTGAGGTATTTTGTCTTCAAACGCTGTTTGATAACGTTTGATAGCAATAATTAAAACATTTAGCTAGACATTGTGTAGCTAAATGTTGTGACTTCAGTCTGCATGGCTGCTACATGATGAGCTGCTCTATGTTTGCTTCATCATTTTGTGGCTAAAACAAACATTGTTTTTACCTCAACTTCTAAGTTATGAGAAACTTCTGTTAAAATCATTTGAATGCACAGAATCAGTCCAGTACCGGTACCGGTCCACATTCTCAGGGGAGAAATAAATATAATATGGTATAAATAAAATTTTTAGCTATTGGAGTTACGCTTAAGATAAATTAATTTAATCATATGATGTCATGAATATGTGTGTATTGCTGCACTGATTGCAGTTTTCTGGCCCATCCCTGGTTACACATCTTTAACAATCTTGACCTGCTGATTTTGATTTTGTCTGATATAAATTTTTTTTTGACTGAAATGGGATCGTGAACGCCCCCTGCCATGAGGCAAGAGAACTACCTGCCTCACCTTGAATCTGATCTCTGCTATTTCTGATCGCTCCTCAGCACACGAAACACGTTTCACACACAGGTGGTGACAAAAAAACACTGTAAATTATATACAAATAAGCTAAATTATGGAAAATCAGTTCCTACATTAAATGTTTTTGAAGCAATATAAATTATTTAGTCATTATATATTATTTTTCCATTCCTTCCCTGACAGCACATCAGTAGTACCAGTGAGAGATGTTTACGACTAATGAAGTGAGTTGATAAATTATTTAAAACCAATGTATTGATCTTATCATGTTAGTATTGATCCAATATTGCTGACTTGTTGTTATTATCAGTCTTTTGGATCAGTCTGTCCAGCTGTGGCAATCTTTTCTACAAATAATCAACTGCATACTATTACATAAGACAATAAAATGGTTATTAAAAACATAATTTCTTAATTATTTTAGTGTTTTTCTAATATTGTATAACAAATGATAAAATTCTGAATTTATTTTTGGAAAATATTAAAATGATCACTCCTCCTCGGGCTGCCACCTTATCGTGGTGGAGGGGTTTGAGTGCCCCAATGATCCTAAGAGCTATGCTGTCGGGGGCTTCATGCCCCTGGTAGGGTCACCCAAGGCAGACAGGTCTTAGGGGAGGGACCAGACAAAGCGCAGCCCGAAGACCCTTATGATGAAGAAAAACTTTGGATTTAGTGTTCCCTCGCCCGGACGCGGGTCACCGGGGCCCCACTCTGGAGCCAGGCCTGGAGGTGGGGCACGTTGGCGAGCGCCTGGTGGCCGGGCTTTTACCCATGGAGCCCGGCCGGGCTCAGCCCGAAGAGGAAACATGGGTCCCTCTTCCAATGGGCTCACCACCTGTAGGAAGGGCCATAGGGGTCGGGTGCAATGTGAGATGGGTTGTGGCCGAGGGAGGGGGTCTTGGCGGTCCGATCCTCGGTTGCAGAAACTGGCTCTTGGGACGTGGAATGTCACCTCTCTGGTGGGGAAGGAGCCGGAGCTAGTGTGTGAGGCTGAGAGGTTCCGGCTAGAAATAGTCGGTCTCACCTCGACGCATGGCTCTGGTTCTGGAACCAGTCTCCTTGAGAGGGGCTGGATGTACTTCCACTCTGGAGTTGCCCACGGTGAGAGGCGTCGAGCAGGGGTGGGCATACTTGTTGCCCCCCATCTTGGCGCCTGTACGTTGGGGTTCACCCCGGTGAACGAGAGGGTAGCCTCCCTCCGCCTACGGGTGGGGGAACGGGTTCTGACTGTTGTTTGTGCTTACGGGCCGAATGACAGTTCAGCTTACCCACCCTTTTTGGAGTCCTTGGAGGGGGTACTGGAGAGTGCCCCTCCTGGGGACTCCCTCGTTTTGCTGGGGGACTTCAACGCTCACGTGGGCAATGACAGTGAGACGTGGAGGGGCGTGGTTGGGAGGAGTGCTCCCTCCGATCTGAACTCGAGTGGTGTTCTGTTGCTGGACTTCTGTGCTCGTCACGGATTGTCCATAACGAACACCATGTTCAGGCATAAGGGTGTCCATATGTGCACTTGGCACCAGGACACCCTAGGCCGCAGTTCGATGATCGATTTTGTCATCGTTTCGTCGGATCTGCGGCCGTATGTCTTGGACACTCGGGTGAAGAGAGGTGCGGAGTTGTCCACTGACCACTACCTGGTGGTGAGTTGGCTCCGGTGGTGGGGGAGGATGCCGGTCAGACCTGGCAGGCCCAAACGTGTTGTGAGGGTCTGCTGGGAACGTCTGGCGGAGTCCCCTGTGAGACGGAGCTTTAACTCCCATCTCCGGCAGAGCTTCGAACACGTCCCGGGGGAGGCGGGGGACATTGAGTCCGAGTGGACCATGTTCCGTGCCTCCAGTGTCGAGGCGGCTCATCGGAGCTGTGGTCGCAAGGTTGTCGGTGCCTGTCGTGGTGGCAACCCTCGAACCCGTTGGTGGACACCTTCGGTGAGGGATGCTGTCAGGTTGAAGAAGGAGTCCTATCGGGCCTTTTTGGCCTGTGGGACTCCGGAAGCGGCTGATGGGTACCGGCGGGCAAAGCGGCGTGCGGCTCAGGTGGTTGCTGAGGCAAAAACTCGGGCGTGGGAGGAGTTCGGAGAGACCATGGAGAAAGACTTCCGTACGGCTTCGAGGCGATTCTGGTCCACCATCCGGCGTCTCAGGAGGGGGAAGCAGTGTAACACCAACACTGTTTACAGTGGGGGTGGTGTGCTGCTGACTTCGACTTGGGACGTTGTGGGTCGGTGGGCGGAGTACTTCGAAGACCTCCTCAATCCCACCAACATGCCTTCCACTGAGGAAGCTGAGCCTGGGGACTCTGGGTTGGGCTCTCCAATCTCTGGGGACGAGGTCGCCGAGGTAGTTAAAAAGCTTCTCGGTGGCCGGGCCCCGGGGGTGGATGAGATTCGCCCGGAGTATCTCAAGGCTCTGGATGTTGTAGGGTTGCGTTGGTTAACGCGACTCTGCAGTATCGCATGGACATCGGGGGCAGTTCCCCTGGATTGGCAGACTGGGGTGGTGGTCCCCCTGTTTAAAAAGGGGGATCGGAGAGTGTGCTCCAACTATAGAGGGATCACACTCTTAAGCCTCCCTGGCAAGGTCTATTCAGGGGTACTGGAGAGGAGGGTCCGTCGGATAGTCGAACCTCGGATTTTGGAAGAGCAGTGTGGTTTTCGTCCTGGTCGTGGAACACTGGACCAGCTCTACACCCTCAGCAGGGTCCTGGAGGGTGCATGGGAGTTCGCCCAACCGGTCTACATGTGCTTTGTGGACTTGGAGAAGGCGTTCGACCGTGTCCCTCGGGGTGCCCTGTGGGGGGTTCTCCGGGAGTATGGGGTACCGGGCCCTTTGATACGGGCTGTCAGGTCCCTGTATGACCGGTGTCAGAGTCTGGTCCGCATTGCCGGCAATAAGTCGGGCTCGTTCCCAGTGAGGGTTGGACTCCGCCAGGGCTGCCCTTTGTCACCGATTCTGTTCATTACTTTTATGGACAGAATTTCTAGGCGCAGCCAGGGTGTTGAGGGGATCCGTTTTGGTGGCCTTAGGATTGCATCTCTGCTTTTTGCGGATGATGTGGTCCTATTGGCTTCATCGGGACGTGATCTGCAGCTCTCACTGGAGCGGTTCGCAGCCGAGTGTGAAGCGGCCGGGATGAGGATCAGTGCCTCCAAGTCTGAGACCATGGTCTTGAGTCGGAAAAGGGTAGAGTGCCTTCTCTGTGTCGAGGGAGATGTCCTGCCTCAAGTGGAGGAGTTCAAGTATCTCGGGATCTTGTTCACGAATGAGGGAAGAAGGGAGCGTGAGATCGACAGGCGGATTGGTGCAGCGTCCGCCGTGAAGCGGGCACTCTACCGGTCCGTCGTGGTGAAGAGAGAGCTGAGTCTAAAAGCGAAGCTCTCAATTTACCGGTCGATCTACGTTCCTACCCTCATCTATGGTCATGAGCTTTGGGTAATGACCGAAAGAACGAGATCGCGAATACAAGC
>VMRN01000123.1:446760-480453 GCA_010277015.1 Poeciliopsis turrubarensis
GTTTTGCTGGGGGACTTCAACGCTCACGTGGGCAATGACAGTGAGACGTGGAGGGGCGTGGTTGGGAGGAGTGCTCCCTCCGATCTGAACTCGAGTGGTGTTCTGTTGCTGGACTTCTGTGCTCGTCACGGATTGTCCATAACGAACACCATGTTCAGGCATAAGGGTGTCCATATGTGCACTTGGCACCAGGACACCCTAGGCCGCAGTTCGATGATCGATTTTGTTATCGTTTCGTCGGATCTGCGGCCGTATGTCTTGGACACTCGGGTGAAGAGAGGTGCGGAGTTGTCCACTGACCACTACCTGGTGGTGAGTTGGCTCCGGTGGTGGGGGAGGATGCCGGTCAGACCTGGCAGGCCCAAACGTGTTGTGAGGGTCTGCTGGGAACGTCTGGCGGAGTCCCCTGTGAGACGGAGCTTTAACTCCCATCTCCGGCAGAGCTTCGAACACGTCCCGGGGGAGGCGGGGGACATTGAGTCCGAGTGGACCATGTTCCGTGCCTCCAGTGTCGAGGCGGCTCATCGGAGCTGTGGTCGCAAGGTTGTCGGTGCCTGTCGTGGTGGCAACCCTCGAACCCGTTGGTGGACACCTTCGGTGAGGGATGCTGTCAGGTTGAAGAAGGAGTCCTATCGGGCCTTTTTGGCCTGTGGGACTCCGGAAGCGGCTGATGGGTACCGGCGGGCGAAGCGGCGTGCGGCTCAGGTGGTTGCTGAGGCAAAAACTCGGGCGTGGGAGGAGTTCGGAGAGACCATGGAGAAAGACTTCCGTACGGCTTCGAGGCGATTCTGGTCCACCATCCGGCGTCTCAGGAGGGGGAAGCAGTGTAGCACCAACACTGTTTACAGTGGGGGTGGTGTGCTGCTGACTTCGACTTGGGACGTTGTGGGTCGGTGGGCGGAGTACTTCGAAGACCTCCTCAATCCCACCAACATGCCTTCCACTGAGGAAGCTGAGCCTGGGGACTCTGGGTTGGGCTCTCCAATCTCTGGGGACGAGGTCGCCGAGGTAGTTAAAAAGCTTTTTTTTTTTTTTTTTTTTTTTTTTTTTTTGATTCGCCCGGAGTATCTCAAGGCTCTGGATGTTGTAGGGTTGCGTTGGTTAACGCGACTCTGCAGTATCGCATGGACATCGGGGGCAGTTCCCCTGGATTGGCAGACTGGGGTGGTGGTCCCCCTGTTTAAAAAGGGGGATCGGAGAGTGTGCTCCAACTATAGAGGGATCACACTCTTAAGCCTCCCTGGCAAGGTCTATTCAGGGGTACTGGAGAGGAGGGTCCGTCGGATAGTCGAACCTCGGATTTTGGAAGAGCAGTGTGGTTTTCGTCCTGGTCGTGGAACACTGGACCAGCTCTACACCCTCAGCAGGGTCCTGGAGGGTGCATGGGAGTTCGCCCAACCGGTCTACATGTGCTTTGTGGACTTGGAGAAGGCGTTCGACCGTGTCCCTCGGGGTGCCCTGTGGGGGGTTCTCCGGGAGTATGGGGTACCGGGCCCTTTGATACGGGCTGTCAGGTCCCTGTATGACCGGTGTCAGAGTCTGGTCCGCATTGCCGGCAATAAGTCGGGCTCGTTCCCAGTGAGGGTTGGACTCCGCCAGGGCTGCCCTTTGTCACCGATTCTGTTCATTACTTTTATGGACAGAATTTCTAGGCGCAGCCAGGGTGTTGAGGGGATCCGTTTTGGTGGCCTTAGGATTGCATATCTGCTTTTTGCGGATGATGTGGTCCTATTGGCTTCATCGGGACGTGATCTGCAGCTCTCACTGGAGCGGTTCGCAGCCGAGTGTGAAGCGGCCGGGATGAGGATCAGTGCCTCCAAGTCTGAGACCATGGTCTTGAGTCGGAAAAGGGTAGAGTGCCTTCTCTGTGTCGAGGGAGATGTCCTGCCTCAAGTGGAGGAGTTCAAGTATCTCGGGATCTTGTTCACGAATGAGGGAAGAAGGGAGCGTGAGATCGACAGGCGGATTGGTGCAGCGTCCGCCGTGAAGCGGGCACTCTACCGGTCCGTCGTGGTGAAGAGAGAGCTGAGTCTAAAAGCGAAGCTCTCAATTTACCGGTCGATCTACGTTCCTACCCTCATCTATGGTCATGAGCTTTGGGTAATGACCGAAAGAACGAGATCGCGAATACAAGCGGCCGAAATGGGTTTTCTCCGTAGGGTGGCTGGGCTCTCCCTTAGAGATAGGGTGAGAAGCTCGGTCATCCGGGAGGGACTCAGAGTAGAGCCGCTGCTCCTCCACATCGAGAGGAGCCAGTTGAGGTGGCTCGGGCATCTGGTCCGGATGCCTCCTAGACGCCTCCCTGGTGAGGTGTTTCGGGCACGTCCCACCGGGAGGAGGCCCCGGGGAAGACCCAGGACACGCTGGAGTGACTATGTCTCTCGGCTGGCTTGGGAACGCCTCGGGATTCCCCCGGAGGAGCTGGAGGAAGTGGCTGGGGAGAGGGAAGTCTGGGCATCCCTTCTTAAGCTGCTGCCCCCGCGACCCGACCCCGGATAAGCGGCAGAAGATGGATGGATGGATGGATGGATGGATTAAAATGATCATCATCATTACCTTTACTAAAGGCACAAGAAGGCCTAAATAAGAAAATGTATTTAAATATGAATAAGTAACATAAAAAGAAAATAGAAAAATTACAAATATAAATCCCATTTTTTTTTTAAAAATGCCAATTGTTCCATATTCTGGACTCAAACCTGACTGAGCTATGTGAAATACCTGTTAGTATCAGGATAACTTATTAGTCAAGCTGCTTTGTAATTCAGTTTGAATACAATTTCCCTTCCACATATTCTTCCATTGAGGTCCGGGGCCACACAAAATCCTTCAGAGGGCCACAGATGGCCCCCGAGCCGCAATGTGGCCAGCGCTGCTCTATACCAGTTCTTTCTCTTTTCCCAAACGACTCTTCTTTAGTGATTTCGGTGGCGGCTGGTTGAGCTTTACTTTGAAGGGCATAACCGGAAGTGCTCTAACCGTAATGGCGGAGTAAGTCGAGGCAGAAGGAGCGGCCGGTTCCTCCTCCTCCTCCTCCTCCTCCTAGCAGCCACACCGTTTCACTGAGAGCTTTTCTTCTCCGCAGCAGCAGCGGGATCTTCTGACTGCTCACACCGGAGACTGATTACGCTAAAGAGCCTCTCGCGGCTGGACGAACACGGACCGTTTCCTCGGTTATCCCTCCCCGCCCTCACCGCTCTGATTTGGGCTCGTTCTCTCCCCCCTTCGCCGGGTTTTTGTTTTTTATTTTTCGGACCTGTGACAGTTTCTCCGCGGCTTCCTGTGCTGCCATGGTAGATTACCACGCCGCCAACAACCAGTCTGCCGGCGGGGCGCAGACCTACATGGAGCAAGAGAACGACTGGGACCGGGACCTGCTGCTGGACCCGGCCTGGGAGAAGCAGCAGCGGAAGGTAAGGCCCGGCCGACAGAAAATGGACGTGTGGGGGTCAGAGACCGAACACGGGCCTCGGCGAAAGGAAGCCTGAAACACTCTTTTAGAAAACCCAATGTCTCTGAGCGGAACCGGACCCGGATCGCTGGTAGAAACCGAAGCTGAGATTGTGCCGAGCTGTTCGGCCCGATGATGGCTCATCAGGCGGGGTTTGTGCGGAGGGCGGCCGGTTCCGCTGGCTCCAGCCCGGTTCTGCTGCTCCTCTCGTTTCTGGAGGATCCGACCGATACCAGTTGGTGGGAAAAAAAGCCGAACCCGCCAAATGGACCATTTCACCACTTTAAACCAGCTCTAGTTCCCATTCTGAATTACTTTATTCTGGTAAAAACCAATTTTATAGCCAGAAATGTGAGTTTTATTCTCTTTCTGAATAAATCTCAGTTTATAAACGTTTAATTGGCTTCATACCACTGCTTCCAATCATGCTAGATTCTTTAAATCATAGTTTTGAAACTTTTTATTGCTGAAGCTTCAGAAAGTTGAGTACAACAAACATCTTTTAATTCTGACATTCCTTCTGGAATGATTGAAACACTTGAGTTAATCAGACTCTAAACAGGCCTTTTACTGAAAGAACAGCAGCAGAAAGTAAGAAACACAAATCACACATTTTCCACATAAGATTAAAATAAGAAACATTTGTCTGTCAACTTGTAACTCCTTTAGTTTTCACTTGGTCCAAATTATGTCAAAATGTATCAATTATTATTTATAGTAAAGTTTTAGCTGCAGATGCATCCTGTGATACAAATCAAGTGTTCATGAAAGAAATGCTTTGGTTCAGCCAATAACATGCATATTTTACTAAAAAGAAATTAAGTTTTTGGTTTATTTGGATCTTTTAATGTATTTCTGATATTGTGCCAATTCTTTTAGTCAAAATAATCAGAATAATCTGTTATAAATTAAATTGCAGCCGTATTTGAATGTTTGTTGGTAATCTGGACCATTGTGGATCAGTTCCAGCACCAAAGCCACAAAACTTAAAATATTACTGGACGATTCCAGGCGATTGAATCGGAATGAAAAGTTTCACAGCTCACAAACTGTTTTAATGACTTTATAACGAGCATATTGTCCTGCAGCCAATAGGTTGGGCGGTTGTCTGATTTCGAACTGGGGTGGATTTAATCGGCCCACGTTCTTAACTCAGGTGTGAAACATCCCTCCATTGAGGCGCAGCATACCTGTAAAACTGCTGGGATTTGGTCGCCTCGGTTTGGACACTTTGGGATCTAAAACTGGGCTGAAATGTTTTTTAATCTGAAGCAGAGTTGCTGTGGCGTGTTTTCTGGTTTAACTGCTCATTTCATTCCAACGACAGAAGAATGAAGAAACATATATTCTGAGCTGGTTTCCCCTCCGTGTTCTCGTACCGTAACCTCATTAAAACTTTTTTTCTTTACTGTTCAGAAGGGAGTGTTCCCAATGCATTGTTTAAATAGGCTGCATGCCTGTTTGGTGGTGTGACGGCATGCCAAGCATCTTCACGTGTGTTTTTTTTTACGTTAGCTGCCACACATTCCCGTCCTGTGCTGGACTGGTTGGGCGTTGTTTGTGCACAGACTCATTTAGCCCTCAGAAAGGAAAATCTCATCTTAGAAATGATTAACAGAGCGAGGCTCAAACCGAGAGAGCAAATCCCTCGCAGGGTTTAACGCTGGGGGGGAAAAGGAGGGAAAGTCTCAGGGTTCATACAGGTGCTTGAATTTCCATCAGGTGTTTTCAAGGTTTGGAAGGTGCTTGATGTTCAGACTGCACAGCTTTGTAGTGAAGTGCAACCTAATGTTTTAATAAAGGCTTAAATATGTAAAATATTTACAGTTGAAACCAGATATTTTCATACGTCTTGCTGTCTGAAGTCTAATCCGGTTAGAATCAACAAAATTATTTATTTGCTAAAAGCCAGAAAACATGAACATGTTAGTTTTATTTATTTATTTTTATTTTGCAACTTTCTCTGCATATTGAGTTTTAGGATTTAATTTGAGCAGGAAGGTCATTTACCTTGACACAATTACTTTGGACTGTTTGAATGTGAATAATATTTACTAACGGCTCAGTGATTTATTGATCGTGTTGCTGGAAAAGTTTGAAACCTTCCCACAGTCAAAGTTCTTGAATTTGACTGTGGGAAGAGTCAAATTCAAATTCAGAGTCATCTTCACCTTATTGAGAAACAAGGTGAAGATGAGTGTGGGAACGTTTTTTTTGATTCCTGCACAAAAAGGTCAAACTCAAGTTGTCAACTTTCAGGATTCCCTGAGCAACGTTTCCCAGCAGCCTGGAGCTGCAGAACCGAGCCCAGCCGGGTCCACTTAGCTGCACTTTATTACAGGCGAAGCTCCTCCTCCTGACAAACATGTCATTAAGCTGTTTTTGTTTTTTTGTTCCTCTCCTCTGCCATCGCTGCTCGAAGAGCCGCTACAAGCTGAAACATGTCGTATTACGGCGCGATGCCACCGCCGGGTTTTCCGCATGCCGGTCCTGATTCTGACGGTTGGGCTCCGAGTGATTCCCATGAAGGAGACCCGAATTACAGCTCCAGTTGTTAAAAAATGTCCTAATAATTCAGGGCTGCAACTAACCATTATTTTACTAATTGATTAATCGTTTATTCTGATGATTAATCGGATAGAAAAAGTGGCACATTCTGCAGATTTTTCATTTAAAACTTTTATTTTAGAAATTAGAAATGCATAAAAAAGCAAGTTAGCAAAATAAAATGAATTTTAAATACAAACATTTTTTGGCCAAAATACGAACGCAGTATTCCTTTAAACATTTTATCGTTTCTAGCAAATGATGCATCTGCAGTTAACAAATCCTTCTGACATCAACATGTAAAAAGCTTGGCCTTTTTTGCTGGACCACACATCAATAAAGTGTACTTCTGTTTGATTAATCAATTAATAATTGGAAAGCAAAAGATGCTGAGTAGAAGATTAATTTTTAGAACATTTACAAACTTAATTACAGCTCTATTTTATCAGTAAATTGCCTGTTTCTGAGTCTGTTTGCTCCATTTAATGATTAATTGATTACTAAATTAGCTGGTGATTATTTCAATAATTGATTAATCATGATCGAAACGATTAATCGTTTCAGTCTTACTGTAATTTGATAAACTTTCACTGTGAAACGGAGAAAATTGTCCGTCTGGAGGATTTTCTCCCATGTTTCAGTGTTTTCTCCGTCTGGCCAGTCCTGAGTGTTTTAGGTGACTGAATCACGACCAGTCAGTGCAAAATGTCTCAGCGAAGTGTGAACTGTCTGTGTCTAATAGTCTGCTCCATCAGGAGAGAGACACAGAAACCCAGCTGAATGAGGCGCCGATTTCCCAAAGATGATCTTGAGTAAAACATTATTTGCATTCAGAGCAAAAAGAATTTGCAGGAAAGTTAACTGAAAATCTGCAGAAAGTAATCCAACCGTTTCCATGTTATCTCAAAGAATGTCTTTAAATCTGACTCCACCGTCTGTGAATGAATTCAAAAGTGGCAGATTATCATCTGCAGTGACAGAAGAGATAAGCTAACAAAGTTCTGACCTCTGGTTGCGCTTTTTAATCATTTGTTACCAACGCTGGGAGATAGAAATGTTTCTAAATGTTGGCTTGTACTTTCCGATCGCCTTGAGTCGTTTCTGGTCCAGCGGGGCCAGAGGGCCGCGCTACCGGGTCCATCATCTACGCTTCCTGCTGCACAACACTCTGGATTTCATGAAAAATGAGGCTATTTGTGCATGCAAACCTGAACACACTGCAGAAATACAAAATATCACTAATTATATTTGGTCTAATTTCTTGTGCAAATATCTTACTTTTGTCTCATTTCAAATTTACTGGAAACTTTTCAGCAGCATATCGGAGTTTGTTTTGATAAATAATTCCTTAATATTAATGAAGCGTTGGTTCCGACACCAATGCTTCATATTTCATGGAGCTCCAGAGTTTTGGATCCCAAACTTCAGGTTCTCCAGCTCTGGAAAGGCGAGCGGCTCCATCCTGTTTGCTGAAGCAGCTTCCTGCCTCCCCCTCCTCTCCTCTCCGCCGCGCCGCGCTCTCATTTTTGATGCATTGTTTGCGAGGTGGGCAGCGAGACACAATGTTTGTTTGTTCTTTTTGCCGCCCACTGTTGCGAGCTTTCCCCTTTTGGCTCGGGATGAGCGGCGCTTCCAAACGGACCTCACTGCGCCGCCCGCTGCAGCAGGCGCATGCGGCCCGGTCAGGTCGCCTCCATGCGAATTAATAGAGAGCAAAGATGCAACAGATTGGGCGTGGCAGGAAGAGGAGAAAGCTTTTAAAGTGTGAATGCGCAGCTTTGCTGTGTAATCCTGAAGGTGAAGCAGCGATGCATGGCTGCAGGATGTTGCAGCTGCATGGATCATCTTTAACTGCATGGATCAACAGAAGCATCTTCATGTTCTCACACCTCCAGATCTACTTCCTGTGCATTTAGCAACAAGCTGTGAACATAAGGTTCAGCTTCTTCTCTAAATGTTAGAGGAAGTAAAACTGTTAAATTCATGTTTCAACATTTTTCCTGCTTGATTTCAGTCAAAATATTTCAGTCGCAAAAACTGTTACTGCAAAAGCCCCAAGTTTGACCAAGTATTTTGGTTTAATTTCTACTGCAAATGTTGTTTTATACCTAAAATAAGACAAAACTAACAAAAAAACTTCAAGATGTCTCAGCTTGATTTAAGTCGATTATTCTCAATTAGTTTTAAAGTGCTGGATTAACTCAATAATGAGACATTTTTCCTTAAGTAAAACAATCTGCCAGCATAGCAAGAACATTTTCATCAACATTAAGGAATCATTGACTAAACAAGCTCCTCTGTCCTGCTGGAAAGTTATTTTAAGTTAGTTTTAATATTTTAAGTGCACTAAATATTTTCACAGGAAACTGGACATCAGCACTTGGTGAGATGTTTTTGGACGCAGCCTGTACCCAACTTATTTTCTCTGCATCTGTTTGTCTTTTGCAGTTTAGTTGCAACATTTTTTTGAATGTGGTAAAAATGGATTCAGCAGAATTGGAGGTGATTGTCTGAATATTCAGCAACAGTATGACGGTTAGGATGAGCTGCAGAAGAGAAATTTGGTTCAGTTTTTTAGTTTTTGCTCAAACGAAATGTCAGATGAGTTCCTGAGTGATGAATAATTCCAGTAAGTTTCTCCTGCTTCTTGTTTACAAGCAGCTTTTCAGTAAAACATTGTTTTCCTCTTTTCTGTGGGGTGTTTGCGAAGGTTCCCTGCAGAAACATCTGCCTTGCTGGAGGCGCCGGCGGCCCCAGCTGATTCCAGGTCAGCTGTGGGAAAGCCCTCCGGACCGATCAGGGTTCTGCCGGCCTGAGCAACGCCCCGGTCCGGGCCGACGGAGGCAGGAATGTCTCTCCGCTCCCCCTGCTTTTGTGTCTCTGTTCTGCCCCTGGCTTCGCTCAGAGGAAACATTCCTTTGGTGGGCTGCAGGGCCGGAGGCGGCGGGGGGGTCCGGGCTGAAACTGGGGGCGGGGTGGCCTGGTTCTGCACGGCAGCAGAACGGCTAGCAGAGCTCAGATTGGGTCTGGGTCCCGTAAAAGCTGCAGAACTCAGAGCTCCGTTTGCAGAGCATCAGATGCCGATCTGATCGTTCACTCAGGATTAGCGAGCGGCATTTCCTACCGACCAAGAATTTCCTGCTGGTCGGCAGCCAGCGGCCTGCTGATGCCGTTAGCTTCCACTTTGGTTTTATTTCTTTCTTCGTGTTCATTCAGCACACAGTCAGTTTCTGGGTGCGTAAAGTATGTTGAACTCGTTCTGGTCGACACGTCCTGCTTGAATCCTGGGGAAGAGTTTGGGTTTTGTTGGAAAGCAGCGACACAAACGGATGTTTGGTTGGGCGTGTCAGCAGAGGAGGAGGCTTGATTGGGTTTAAAGTGAAACCAGGTGTGCAGCTTTTTTATTTTAATGCAGAGAAATAAACTGAGGAGCTTTTATGAAGGGCTGAAACAATTAATCACAATGAAACGATTAATCAACCCACTTAGTGACTGATGAATTATTAACTGGAAAATAGACTCACAAAAGAAAATTTGCTAAAAGAACAACATATTCAGAGCAGCAATAAAACTAAAAGTTTACAAAAATAAACATTTAGCCTTTTACGATACAAAACAATCTTTTAGATATGTTTTACTTAGAACTCCTCAAGTTGCACCTTTAGCTTCATCTGGTTAAATTTCTGTAAATAAAATAAAACCTGCTATGAAACACAGTTATTTATCAGTTAATCCAAGCCAGTCAACAGATCAGAGCTACGATGCACCAATATCATCAAGAACAGAATCAAATTCTATAGAAATAAACAGAATTGTTAGCATTTTTATTTTTGTGCTAATATTGTCCAAGTGAAACATCTGCAGAATCCAAAACTTAAAAAAAATTTGATTGACTAATCGGCAGAATCGTTGATACAATTTGTGATCGTCAGTCTATAGATTAATCATTTTCCAAAATGCATAATAGATGTTTTGATTGTTGGAATATTTAGTAGATTAATTGCCATGATAGTCTGTTCTTATTGATTAATGGTCAGAATAGTAGATTAATCTGTTACTCCGCTAATCTTTGGTTGTATCTAATGAAATGCTTCTGATCCACATCCTGTTTTTGTGCTGCAGTCTGTGGAAAATAAATCCTTTTTTACTAGATTATCAACAGATGTTTCACACTAACGGCCGGTCCTGCTGCAGCAGCGCTGCGATTTCTAGCCTCAGTATTTTACAGCGAAGTGATGCATCTCGTCTGTGGAGATGGCTCAGCATCTCTCGTCCGTCTCCATGGCTGCAGAAAGCGCTCGTCGTTTCTATCTGCAGCCTCTATTCTGAGCCTCTCAGCTCTGCAGGGCTCTTTATTTTTGGTATCGGCTGTTCGTAGCGCCGCTGTCGTCCTGCAGCTGACTGAGAGCAGCAGAGCTCAGCACCGAACCTCTGCTTGGTGTCTCACCTCAGAGCTTATACATAGACCTTCCCACACTCCTAACACGTTGCTCAGCACCCTGTGAGGGCGGTTTGTAAGGTGCTGCTTCTACGTGAGAGGATGTATTCATGCACCGTTTGTGTGATTTGGGTTTTAGAGCAGAATTGCAGAACTAAATGTCCGAAAAAACCTCATTGTTGAAATCGGCAGGCGAGAAGTTGAGGGGGAAGCGAAGCTGCAAAACAAACTCCAGCATTGTGTTTGACTTCTTCCTCAGTTTTAACAACATCTATTTATATTTAAATCACCAAAATGCTTTGTAAACTTCACTGTCCCAGAAATGAGAAGCAGTTTGTTGTCTGCAAGCGCTCGGTGAAATATTTTGAACGCAGCTTTTGTTTTCATGCATATTTGCTCGTTTAAACGAGAAGTTAAAAACAGACGCAAGGGTGTGAAAAACTGATCCGCGACTGCATGCATTAATATTTTCATGATATTTTGAGCTGCAAACATCGATTGAAAGTGTGAGACGGATTCGGTTTTAGGATGAGGTCGGCCTGCTCAGCGTGATCACGCTGCATGTTTTTAAAACCTTTTATTGATGCCTGACGCTAACAGGTGCAGCTTTCTGGAGCAGAAACGAGGCGAGTGGATCATTCAGAGCTGCAGAGTTCAGCCACAGAGACAAAGCAGATGGAGATCAGAGCGCTGATTATATGAGGCTTTAATAAATTTATGTTGCTGCAACAACTTCACTTTCTACTTCTGCAGTTAATCTTTTTATTCTCAGCTAACAGGCGACTTCAGGGTGGAAAATTACACGATTGCACCTTTAGCAGTTTCACAAACTCTCACCAAGTATTTTAATCTAGATTTTAGTGCAAATTCAAAATACAAAAACTAACGTTTCAGCTTGTTTTAAGTAAATAATTCCTTAACATAGACAAAAAAGTATGAGTTCTTCTCTAACATGTTTTGTTTTAAGTGAGATAATATACTGATGGAACTAGGACTTAATATTATACTGTAATTCCCTCCAGTCCTGTTTAATCTGACTCCACTCTGTTTTTCTAGTCAAAGTCTGGTTCATTTGAGGAGCGAATGCTACGCTAACTCCTCACCTACAAACCTCAGGCTGGTTTCAGTGGTTTCAGTGAACTCTGGTTCGGTTGGAATATGAACACCTAGCAGACCGGAGATCGCTCCAAAAGCAGGAAGTGGACTACTTTGCAGGGCATTCTGGGTAATAAATACAACCAGAACAAAAGCGCTAGCTTGGCGCTAACGGGAGAAAAGCTGAGCTTTGTTGACTAAAGAAAAATCCTTCAGTTACTAGAATTTGACACCTCCATTTTGTTTCCATTTTGTGAAGAAGGAAGTTGCTCTCAGTATCTTCAGAGGTTTTTGTCGTTTCCTTCAGTGGTTCAAGTTACAGCGCCCCCACAGGCCAGGAGGGGAACAGGTTGCTCAAACGGTTTGGTTGGTTTAATTCAGAGCAGAGAAAGAGAAACGCAGCAGCTGGAGATGGAGCCAATATTTAAAATTTTGTCCCAAATCAGACCAAATCTACTATCGGGAGGAAAAACAATGCAAGACGAGTGTTTTTGTCTCAGTTGTGTTACGGTTGGTGAAATGTTTGATCATGAAGAAAAACCAGCAGATTGTTGATATTGAGTCCAGCCAGTCTGACTCCATTATGCGAGTTGCAATGGTGATGTTTAGTTGTAATGATCTGTGTCATTAACTTCGTCTTAAGCAGTAATTATCCCGACAGTAACGAGATGAAACGCCTGAGCAGCACCAAACCGGACGGGCCTGTTCTCTGTCCGTCGTCTTCCTCCTGTCGCCTCTCTTCCAGCGGTTAGCTTCGTCTCTCAGCGCTCGCCAAACATCCCGCTGCTGGAACGCCAGGGCAAAGCAAAACAAGCTCATCTGAGGTGTGATGTTTCACGGCCGACCCAGAATCACCTGCTTGAAACGGAGATAATTTGTCCGAATTTCTGTGCTTTTAGTCAAAGTGAAGCAGAAATGATTTGAGGTAGTTCGATGTGTTTCTGGAGTAACGTTGCTGTTCTGCAGCTCAGACCGAGTCGGATGGTCTGGGTGTGGCTCATGCGGCCACACCTAGACGGGTTCTTCTCCATTCAGGGCGTGTTGGTGAAACGGCCTGTAAAGCCTCTGCTGCTGTGGAGCCGCGGTTCAGCTGACCAAACCTCTGAGCTGCGGTATTATTAATAATCAAACCGACAACTTGTTATTGTCAGGGTTTCTGTCTTCTCTCTGCTGAGAAGAAGAGGTTTCCCACACTTCTTGGTCAGTTTTAGTCTAAATTCAGGAACTTTTCTGACATGGATTTCAAAATGTTTATCGATTGGAGTCTAAAAAAGTGATACAGATTATAATCTACAACAAATATAAATGCATTCAGTTGTCGCCAAAAGGCCATTTGACTCTATTATTTAAACCAGATATTTTTCCATTCATTCATCATCTGTACTGTTTTTATCCTGGCAAACAGGTTGCCCACTCTTTGGGCGAAAACCGATAATTTAGCCAGCGCTCAAATGATTAATTGTAAATAATTAATTATTGAGACTCAAAAATAAGACCATTATTGAAAGAACATAGACAGACCTGTAATTAAGCCAAACTGTATAAAAAATGGCTTCACCAGTTTAAAAATTTTTAAATAGTATTGCGCAACTCTTTCCTCCAATTATCAGTTATTAATCACTTTGCAGACCAGCACTGCACTGTTCAGTCAAAGAGCTGAGCTTTCTTGTCTGCTGAAGCATCCAGAGTTGCAAATAAGGTGTTGACTAAATGAATGCTATATTATTGGATTTTATTCAATAAATGTATTTTTCTGTTGCTTAATACAATAATAAAAGGAATTTGTTTATTTACATTTTTAATGTATTTCTTGCACAAAAAGACTCGAGATCTGCAGAATGTGACGTTTTATTTACCCGATTAATCGTTAAGTGATCGATTAATTGATAACTTGTGTGTTTTGAGCCGAACCCATCTGGGGAATCACCCGACCGACTGATCGGAGCGCCATGGCGGCCGGTTCTGGAGCAAACGGACCTGATTCAGGCTGCGTCTGATTTCTCCTCCTGAATCATTTAGCAGGTTGGAAACGGAGCGAAGATGCACGAACATGAAAGCTTTTGTTTTATGAAGCGTGGATAAACGCCGCTGTCGTCTTCATCTGCGCGGACACCAGAGCCGGATCGTCCTGCAGGATTTGAGTCCCGACCGAGGCCCGTTCTCTTCAGAACCGCCCAGCTGGTCGTCGGTGGAGCTCGTGTTTGTTTCAGGCCACTGAGGAGCGGCGTTAAATATTTAGCGGCCGTTCCCAGCTGTCAGGTTCCTCAGAGCTCATCAGATTGTCCCTCGATTCGCTCGGTTAAAGAAACGGGAACCGGGTTCTCTGGTTCTGCCTTCGGTTGTTTTCAGGAATCATCTGGTGGGACGGGTCGGTTTCTGTCTGCTCTGCTTTCTCTGGGGAACATTCAGACGTTCAGCTCTTTGTTTCTGCTCCACAGAGGAATAAAACCCTCAGGCTCCTCCAGAAATCCATAAACATGCAGTGAAACCCCTTAAACGAAGCAGCAGCTCAACATTTCCAAACAATCATGAACATTATTGTTCTGGATAAACAAAGGAAGACAGTGTCATCGTGATGCAGCCTTTAAATGTCTGTTTGTTTACATTATGCATGCAGGCAGACAAAGCTTTACCCCCAGGCATGATAATATCTCCCTGCAGGTTAGGATTAGGGTCATTATGGAGAAATTAGTAGATTAAACATTAATTTCACATCTCTGCAAGAAAATTCAGATGCTAGAAAATTGAAGATGTGCAAGAAAACTATCATTTTTCATGATTATAAAGGCATAAATTAGCAAATTTAAGATTAAATTTGTAAGTGAAGAAAATCTCATAAGTTTGCTGAGATTGAAATTAGGACAAATGTTTGTGATTAAAAATGAAAAAAATGCCAGAAATCCTCCAAGATTTGGAGAGTCACATCTGGATCAGGTTGTTTTCTGGATCAGAGCAACTCGGGTCCAGACTAGAGCAATATCTTGGTTTTAATATTGAATTTAAGTCTTTTAACCTTAGTGCTTTAAATCAATTTATTTCCAACTTACAACTTTTGTGAGTCAGGGTGAGTAAAGGGTGAGTAAAGGGTGACGGGCTGGTGGATCGGTGGTGTCGGCGTCCTGGGAGCCGCAGCAGAAAGAGGAAGGAGGCTCTGAGGTTTCTGTGGTTTTTCAGCTCCTCTCCTGCCTTTAAATAAAGCCGCTGTCGCCGCAGCAGCCGCAAACGCTGGGGCGAATCCTCCACGTCGGGCCCGAAACGCCGACGGATCACGTTGTGTGTCAGGCCGGGTGTTGGTGGACCAGATGGGGAAACGTCACTGAATCAAAGAGCAGAGTCCCTGCTGCTTTATTAATACAAACACAGATGGTTTTTATGTTTTAGTATCTGTGCAAGAGCCAAAAACAGAGCTTAGTAATCAATCGTTATGACAACTAATCAAATAATAAATAGCATATTTGGCAGATTTTTCTTTTAACAACTGAAACCTTTTATTGTACAATATTAAAAGACGCAAATAAACAATTCTGTTCTTTTTTTTAAATCAGGAAATGAACATTTTTAACATGCTTAAAATGCAATGACATATTATTTATTGGAAATCATTTTATTAAAAAATCTGTATACTCAACGATTAATCAAACTGAAAGACACTTTTGATTTCGAAGGGAAATTAAATGTAACTCATTTCAATTCAGTTGCTGTGGTAGTGATGGCTGTTGGCAGAAAACTGCTGCTGTAGCAGTCTGTGTTACTGTGAATCTGAAGAAGCCTCTGACTGAAGACACTGTTTTCCCCACAGTCTCATGAAGAGGATGGTCAGGGTTGTTCTTGATTTTATAGATTTTATGAAGAATCCTCCCCAGAGCAGAACTTTAGTTGATGATTATTCGAGCAATCGATTAATCAGAATTAATCGATTCAGTCCGAGCTAAAAACTGCTATTGTTGAGCAGTTTTGGGGATTTGCAGAGGTGGTAATTGTTTACTGTGCTTAAAGCCGAATGTATATGCTGAACTTTAAAGCCTGGTTGGTTTTGTATTTTAAATGTCAACATGGGAACAAAAGGCATGAAGTGGAGAAGTGCAGCCATTGTTTGCTGGATAAACTGTCACAAAGCTGCAGCTTTTCCTGCAGCTGCACCGATCTCCATGTGGGTCAGGGAAGTCCTGTGCCCTCACGATCCCGTCTGATCCAATCAAAGCGAGCCTGCAGGGATTACCCGGCCGCTGTTAGCAGACACGGCTCCTCTGACTCACCGCGCCGTAGTAAACGCACGGCGACGCTCACGACCCCGCGCCGGCTTCACTTCATCAGCAAAAAGTATTTTGGTTTTCTTTGCTGCATTTACAAACCACACTGAGCCGAATGAAAACTCAGCTCGACAGTCCGATTTGTTCAACCTACAGATGCATTTTAAGCCTCCTAAAAATAAGACGCCGTGGTCTTGCGTTGCTTAGCAACAACCCCATGCTGCACCGCCGTTCAACTGTGTGGCCGAAGTCTGAGTGAGGATTTCCTCAGTGAAACTCCCGGCTGATGAGAAGCAGTCACAGGAGTCAGAGAGTCGCAGAGCCGAAGCAGCCGGTGTCGAGTCATCTCTCGACCCGGTTCGGTTCTGAGAAACGGTTCTGGAGAGCAGGAAGCAGCCGAGGTGTGAGGCTGCAAGAGGAAGTTACACTCTGTGTTTTTACTCATCACAGGCAGCAGCTTGGCTCCAAAAGCTGCAAAATTAATCCAGTTAGGTCAAAGGTCAAACCACATCCAACTGCAAAAACGCAGATTATCAAGAATGTTGATCGAGTTTCTGATGTAAACATCTCGGCACATGAGATACAGAAAAACCCATAGTAACTTCGTAGGAGCTCGTTTTCCGTCAATTTCTTTATTGATTAAAAGAGGATTGTTTCTTGTAATAAGTCATTTTTTAAATGTTATATCAGAAATAATTGCTGAAAAGTTACTTGTAAGTTATTTTTTATTTCAAACTTACGAAGACATTTGGACCAGAAATGAGACCAAAACCACTTGGTGATATTTTGTGTAACTTCTAGAAAACGTAATTTCTAAGGATGCAGTTTTAAGTGTTAGCCGTTTTCTGAAGGCATCTTTATGTCAAGTTGCTGCTTTGTCGATCTTAACATGTCGATCTTGTGCATCTTACCAACATGCATCATTTGAAGAAAAACTAACAGGAAAACTTTTGTTCCTCCGTTGAGTTTGGTGCCTTTTTTTAAGCTGACTGATTTAAAGTCAGAGCTTTTTGTTTTTCTTTGGGCTGGATCCATCACATAACACAAATCCAGATTGCAGTGGTGGTTTTCTTCATATCAGGCGTATTTTAAAGGGATCATATGGACCCTCCCACAGCTGCAGCCATCAGGGCTTCTGAGGGGAAATGTGGGTTTTTCCCAGCTCAATCTGTGATTATCTGGAATATGAGGTTCCCTGAGTTACGTTAACGTAAAGTTTTAGGCTGATGCGGTCGGACGGATCTGCTCCCGAACTGCCAGGAATAAAACACGATCTGATTGGTCACATGATCGATGACGGTTCACAGGAAGGTTACAGATGTGATGTTGGTCATGCAAAGGATGACTTTAGTAATTGATTAATCAGTTACTCTGACGATTAATTGGGTATTCAGACAATTTACCGAAAAAAAAAAACTTGCACATCCTGCAGATTTTTTTTGTTTGCTCACTGTTAGAAATGCATTAAAAGTTGGAAGTAAATAAATGCAGTTCATTGAAGTCAGAAAATAAACATTTTATTGCAGCATTTCTTTAGTGAACTCTTTCTTATTTGAAGCAAAGGATGCATTTGCAGCTAAATGCTTCTGACATTTGATCTGGTCAATTGTTTTCTTTTCTTGGAATTTAAAACAGATGATTTACACCTCTGTTCTTTCAGCAAAAAGTCTTTTTTAAGTCTGCATACTGCAACTTAGTTGAGTTATTCCAGTAATCGATTAATCACAATTAATTAATTAACAGAATTTTACATTTTTGTTATTTTTATTTTTCACTTTAAATGCAAAAATGTAGATTTCTGTAGTTTTTCTGCCCTGAGCTTGACGTGCTTTGATTATGTATGCTCCAGTTAACGATTAATCAACTTACATCAGTTGATTATTTCAACAACAATTAATTGTTTTGGCCCCATATGCAGTAATGTAAAAAAAAAAGAACCTAAAGTCATGCAGCTGTTTTAATTTAAGCTGCGGTGGCTTCACTCCGTTAGCCATCCTGCCTGCTGTTGAGTGATGGCTGCTTTGCATGCTGATTTGCCTTTGAATCCGTTTCACTCACTCTGCTGGCTGAAGTCTGTGAATCATAAAACCATAAAGGCCCGGCTGCGCTGTGGAATGTGTGACCAAGCTGAACTTTGGTAGCGGGGGGGGTGGATGTTTCTGCACGGGTCGTCAACAAGCGGAAACTCAGAGGAGCAAACATGCTGTTCCTCGTTCTGGAGGCCTCACAGAATCCAACTAAAACCTCATTTCTGCAACTTGGAACGCAACTTCGTCCATTTGTAAACATCCTCAATTTGCATAAATATTCAGTTATTACTGTTTTAATTACAGTTAAAGGAGGGACTTTACACACAGCTACTGCCAAAAAGTCAACTCTCACCGTCTGACTTTTAGCGCTGCTGAAGGAGAAGAAGCAGCAGCTGATGCAACAACCACAGAGTCACAAAAATGTTGAGGTTGCCATGTTCATTCCTGCTTCCCTTTCTGGGGAGCAGGAAGGAGGGGGAGCTAAAAGCGCCACTCTGCTTTGTTTTTTCATCAGACAGAAATTCAAGCTAACAGCCGGTGTTGAGGTTAGAGAAGCTTCAGCTCCAAATCCAGAGATATATTTGAACTAAACTCCAGTTTTTGGTTTTTATTTTGGGATTTGTGCTGCATGACTTGAGATTTTACAGAAAACATAGTGAAAGTAAGTCATTTATTACTTTAAACATTTCAGCAGGAAAGGTGCTTCGCGTGAGTGAAATGTAAAAACAACAAGCATGAACATAAAAAACATTGGAATGCAGTTAATAACTGGAAATTTTTCACTTTAGTCTAATGGCAGCTCTTGACCAGTGGATTTTTAGCCTTTTATAAGGAACTGTGTTTCAGCAGTTTTTCAGTTTCTGGAAGTTTATTCCAGGTTAGAGGAGCTGTGGTTTCCTGGTTCTAGTGAGAACGCGAACAGCTGCTTTCTGCATCTGATTAATTTTTTAATCGGTGTAAATAAAGATGAACAGTTTCATCTCTCGATGTTTCTGGGACATTAGTCCTCTAATCCTGGAAATGTTGATCAGCTGGTAGAAGGCCGACTTTGTAACCGTCTTTATGTGGCTCTGAAGGTTCAGGTCAGAGTTCAGCCTGATCTCTAGTTTCCAGCTATAATACCTGAAGATGTTTGGTAACTTCTAATCTGAGCTAGTGGTGATGTATTAAATGGGAGGAGCCCCAGGATGGAGCCTTGGGGAACCCCACATCGCTTTTCTCAGGTCCGATAAAAAGTTACTGTCTGATATTTTGCTTTGTTTGAAATCCTCGCATACATTTTTTCATCGCTTAACAGCAGAAATACACAGAAACTTTAATATTTTAAACTTATTCCCTTCTTGCATTGTGTCCTCCCTCACGGGTCTTAGTTAATATTTTCTGGTAATTGTCTCCTGTATATAATAATCACTGTCTGGTAAGAAACAATATAATTTTGACTGTTTTAAAAAGTGGATCAGCGTGTATAATCATTCTTTTTTGCAGAATAAGTGACTGTTGAAGTTTTGTGATGATCTCTGAACAATAATCTAAAGATGGCAGAAGAAGTGAGCAATAATTCTTCAGCTATCAGAGAATCATGAGGAGTTTTTCCTCCTAACTTGTGGTGGATGTGGGTCAGGTGGGCAGTCGGTCATTTCCCTGGACGCTCCTCCTGCGTGTCAGCGGGGGGGCGCACCTTGGCGGCCTCTTACATCACTGTTGTCGCGGCGACAGCCACTTAAATCTTTTGCCTTATAAGGTAAAAGCGCGGCAGGCGGGTGGAAAGGGGGAGGGGCAGGAAGAGGCTGTTAATGTGACAATGCTTCTGCTGCCGGGCAACTGGGCCGGCCTGCAACTCCCGTCCAACCGCATTTTCTCCAACACGCACAAAGATCCGACTGTTTCCTTTTACTTTCCCTCCTCTTTGATTAAACCAGACGAATAATCAGATGTTGAGGGTTTTTCTTTCCTGCTTGTCTTTGGAAATACTTTGGCCCTTTGTTTGCTACCTTTGTTTCTCTTTGAGGTGTGTGCACATGTTGGTTGTCATCACAGTCTGGCAGTAAGCAACCCTGCCCAGTGTGAATGTTTCAGTTTGAATGCTTGTCATACCCAGCATGCAGAAATAACCAAGCAGGTTTTATACTTTACTTTCTAATTTCTTTTTTCCTTTTTCTTTCTGTACGCTGGGACGTTTTGACACAGTCCTGGCCTTGCTGGTTTATATCGTTTGACCAAATGGTCGAAAATAGATGCATTTGTCCCTAATGGTTTGTTCACACCGGCTCTGTTTGCTTCACTTTAATCCAACTCCAGTTTGTTTGAGTTTAACTCCAGTTCAGTTGGGGAGGTGTGAAGGTGAAATTGAACTGCTCCACCTGAAAACCTCGGTCTGGACTGGACCAGTGAACTCTCATTCAGTTTGAATGCGAGGCGGACCAGAGACCACTCCAAAAGCAGGAAGTGGAGTACAACACAGGGCATTCTGGGTAAAATCAACCAAAACAAATGCACTAGTCTAGCGCTCCTGGGTTTTGTTTTGTTTTTATACCAAAGACAAAAAAGAAACCCTAGAACCACTAAAATCCATTTTAATTTAAATTTCTTCAGAGGTTTTCATGTCATTTCTTTCAGTGGTTCTTGTTGCAGCGCCCCCACAGGCCAGGAAGGAAACAGATTCCTTGGTTGGTTTTACTGAAATTATAATAAAAGTTGCTGTTTTGGTCCCAAATCGAACCAAATTTACAGCCTACCAGATGTGGAAGCATCTGCAGATTAACTTGTTTTATGTTTACGGTTCATGTGTGGCTAATTTAATACTTATTCTGCTTATTTAGATGTTCACTGGAAAATATACTAAAACTGGATGGACACCGTAGATTTTATGAATCCAAAGTGCAACTCTGGGTCGTTAGACATTAACAGGCGATTATCTCATGAGCTGCTGACATGTCTGACATCAGTGTGTGGAGGGAGTTTTCCCAGTCACTTATTTGTAGTTAGCATGTTAGCTGTTAGCATCCTTCTTTCAGTTGAGACTTTGGTGCATAAAGATAAAAAAAAAATCTATTTCCTCACCTTGTATAAATTGCTGTGTTCTTGCATTGTTGGTTGATAGCGTTAGCTTGCTAATGTTAGCTAATTTCCTGAAAATTTCCTTTATCTCTTCAAAGTACTTTTTCTTCTGTTGCTTTGAAAATTTGTTTGACTAGATGTTTTTGATATTAAAAGTCAGCATTGGGTTGCTAGTGTTATCTTTAGCTTTGTTGGCTAACTCGGGGAGTTGCGCATCATTTTCTATTTTTACAGGAAAACGGAAAATGAGTTGGTTTTGAACGCCACTGTAAATGTGAGCCATTTGTTTAATGAGCCATTTCTACACTGGAGACAAGTTTAATGCTGCACTTCAGCAAACACAACTCATGAGTCATCAGGTTGAAGGAAAACTTGTATCCTTTACATATGAGGCATTTTCTCTGAGATTAAATTGTGCAAGTTTTTACAAACGGAGGTTAATTTCTTTCTCAGTTCTGCTCTCAGCACAATTACTTCAGCTCTTTCACCAACAACTTCCTCCTTCTGGTTTCAGATGGTTTTTATCAGTCACTCATGAAAGAAAACCGACGTTTTGAACTTTTTGAAAACGGAAGCAGCGCAGTTCAGCTGAACCAGTATTGCAATAGGCCCATTTTTAGAGTTTGAGCCTCTAACTGTTGTGTTTGTTTCTCAGTAAATGAGTGTTTTCATTGTATTATTATGAGTTGCTGATTTCGGTTCTCAGTAAAACCACATCAGCTCCTGCTAATCTCTGCTGGTGTGCCTTTCAGACGCCGCCCAGATTAACGTTAGTCAATCAATCAACTTTATTTAAACAGCACATTTCAGCAGCCTGGCACTTCAAAGTGTTTTACCTCATAAAAACACAAAAGGCATTACATTTTGCCAAGTGCCATTGATGCACATAAAAATATTGATTGTTTTAGTTAAGGTTCAAAAGCAACACTAACCAGCTGCGTTTAGATTTAAATTCACTCAGTGTTTCAGTTGTTTTGCAGTTTTCTGGAAGTTTATTCTGGATTTATGGTGCATAGAAGCTGAATGCTGCTTCTTCACGTTTGGTTCTGGATCCAGAACCAGAAGAACCGAGAAGCCTGGAAGGTTGGTCCATCGGCAGATCTTTAAAATCAGTAGAACTGAACTGGGCTGTTGTGCTTCGTCTTCCTGGTTTTAGTCAGAACACCAACGGCAGGTTTCTGGATCAGATTGATTCTTTTAGACCGATCTGTAAAGACACTGCGGCAGTAATCAATGCGACTAAAGATAAACGCATGGAGGAGTTTCTCTACATCTTGCTGAGACATTATGAATGTTCTTCAGGTGATAGAAGGCCGACTTTGTAACCGTCTTTATGTGGCTCTGAAGGTTGAGGTTCAGCCTATTCTTTAGATTCCAGCTGTAATAGTTGACGTTGTTCTGACTGGATCATTGCTCTGAAGGTCCAGTCGCTTGAATTAAACGCGGCGTTGCAGTAAACGCCTCGGCGTCGCTCTCGGTCCGAGGCGGTTTGGATTAAACAGGTGGTTTTAATGGACGATCAGCGCGGGGCGACGTAAACAGGCCAAATGACTTTCACATGTCAGTAAATCAGGTTTCCAGGATTTCTCAGCTCTTTGGCAGCGGCAGACATCTGGCAGTCAGAACAGCCCCTGATGAAAACCATGTGCTGTCGCCAAATACATTTCCATCGTCATTCAGATTCTTTTTCTTCTGTCACTGACTCAGTGGCAGTTCTTACATGAGTCACGTCCAGCTTCAAACCGTTTTTTGTCGTCTTTCACAATAAAAACTTCAAGTGATCTGTATAAATCTGTTGCTCTGTGATCCTGTGCTTCGCTAACGTGGTAAATTACCTACTTTTTGTTGCCCCAGTCCATCTTAATCAGCAAGATAATTGTAGTTTAAGTCATTGCCGCGCTCCTGTGCAACCTGATCTTTATGTGTTTGGCATCTAGATAATAGTCTGCTTTCTAGCAAAGAGGGGCTGGTGGCTGGTTCTGTTTTCTGCTGCCTAATCTGATGAACGGAACCAGAGAACCGACGCGTAGCTCTGGAAAGATTCAGCCAGCGGTTTTTCTAACAGCTGACTCCTGCCGCTGCCAACTGCTATTAGCGCCTGCCAAACTCCTGATGTGGATGATGCAGGGGCACGCTCACGCGGAGGAACGTGTGTGTGCTGTAATAACGGTGACCTCAGCTCATTCAGTGATTAAACCGTTCTGGTTTCGTAATGGGAGGTCAAGCCGGCGAAGGAAAGGGAACACCTCTTTGGCTACTGGAGACGGCCGGAAAACAGCTGGAAACGAACAGAATGAGTAACTGAAAGGGTCGGCTTGTACGTCAGGGAAAGGCAAAGGTCAGCTCAGGAGAGTCATTCGCTAAACAGTCACTGTGTACCAAACTATCTCCTTTTCACTGAACGTCAACCTGAACTAAGTGGAGATGTCTGCTGTAAGAGCACACACTGAAAAAACACAAAATGTTACCAAGTAAATCTGGTCTGGTCTCTAATACTTTTGAAATAAAATGAAACTAACTTACAAGTAAGACATAGGAGCTTGTTTTAAGTCAAAAATTCCTTAATATTGATGAATAAATAGTTCCATTGGCAGATTATTTCACTTATAACATGGAAAAATATCATTATAATCTAATTTATCTGCCAATGGAACAAGAACTTTTTCATCAATATGAAGGAATTACTGACTTAAGAAAAGCTCTTATGTCTCCCTGAAAAGTTACTTGTTAGTTTTCTCAATTCAAGTGAATTAAAACATTTGCATTAGAAACTAGACCAAAATACTTGGAAAGATATTTTTCAGTGCATCAGAGGAAATGACGGCATATGAGGTGTGAAAACAGTGGAAGGAAAATTACATAAACATAATCTCTGTTGCTTCAAAAAGTCTTTCTGTGGGTGCAGGCTGATACAGAAACCACGTGTTAGTCACACCCTGTATTGGTCTCTAGGTGAAGTTCTGGGATCATTAGCATCATAACAAAATGTTCATCACACTCCCAGCTGTACTACAAGCTTATGGTGACTAAGTGCAACTTGGTGATGTCACCGTTAAACTTTGCTAAAGATGCTTTGAATTCCTGTTGACGACTTTGACTGATTGTGACTTTTCCTTTTAGAAATATAAGAATGTGAAAACATTCACAATATTCTGCTAGCCTTTCAATCATTTAGGAATAGAAACATCCGTCCATGTGAGGGAAATCGCTTAAAAACTGGGCTATAACAACAAAGACCAAATAATATCTTCCTCTGACTTCATTTTAAACACCTCACTGAACACGACTAACTTACAGCAGCTAAGATTGATGTTGAAATCATCCAGTTCTGGCGCTACCATTATGATGCTAGCATTAGCATCACAACAGCTAGCTTAATGTGTAAAAGAAAAACTGTGGTTATTAGCAAATGTTTGCTAACAGAAGGAATAAAGCTTTCAAAGGATTTTAACTGCTGACTTTAAAAAATGCTTTTTGAAAAGTCTTTTCAATGGAAAAGATGTAAAATAAAAACAGTTGCCTTGGTAACAAAACTGATGGCAGCTAGGTAGCTAAACTGGTTGCAGATTGCCAAGGATTTGTTGGTGAAAATATTTTAGCTAGCAATTGAAATTAATACTGAGAATTAAGAAATGACATTTTAAAAAACATAACCTGTATCATCATTATATTATCTGAATTTGCTTGGATAAATTGTTGGGAATCCTATGAATTAGCGTTTTACCACTCATGACTGAGTCTGGATAAAGCCACAAAGTGAAACTGTTTCTGTTTGAACACATAAAAACATAATTATTAGCATGACAAGCATTTAGCGTGTGTCGAGTTAAGCGTTTGATTTAGTAGCTTTTCAAAGCGGTGGCTCAGTAATCTGTAGTCACATCATTAAGTTGAAGTAATCATTAACAATGTACAGTCGCTGTTTTCAGTTTTAAGCAAGTCTGGCTCTATTTTTAGTTTCTTTTCCCGAGCGACTTCTACACACATAAACACGGCTCAGAAATGCAGAAATGTTTTCCTTTTTCCCCTCGCCTGTAAGGCCGCCGGCTCCCTCCTGAATGCAGCCTGTTCACCTCTCATCTGGAGTTTGCATTTCTTCCTGACCTCACTTGGCTCTCTGCACGAGTCAGATTGCTCCTCTGACTCGCAGCAGCACGGCGCCCTTTCATGAACTTCCCCTGCCTTTTCGTTACTGGGCTCAGGCAGATGTGTCATGATTGGACAGGCTGTAAATGTTCAGTTTTACCAGGTTTCCCTGCGTTAATGTTTGACGTCTTGTACAGTGGGATTCATCCGCCACATTCCTGGGGAATTAACATGGACATCCTCCACTCCCACTGCTTCCTGTGCCTCTGAAACACAGGAAGTGGAATACTTAGCAGTCGATTGGCTGAGGAGGGAAAAAGTGATGGCTTGATACGAGACGCCAACATTGAGCTCAATAAATTGGCTGGGAGTTTGAGCAGCTTTTGAAAACTGATTAAAGCTGCTGCACCAGAACTTTAACTAGACCTGCTGAAGAGGTGAGCAGGAAACTGATTTGATAATTTTACAACCTTCTGCTTGGACAAAGATTCTTAAACTTTGTCTTTAAAATGAGGCTGGAGAATATGGCTGAAAAACTTAACCACATTTCATATCAGGCTATTGATAATTATTACGTTTTTTATTTTAAATACCTAAAATAATTACCAACTTGGTGGTGTGACCTTTGCCCTTTTACCCAGTTTTCACTCCATTCCTTAGTTTTTTATTTTTAAGTAGTTATGAGGGAAACTTGAAACAGCTTCTGCACAAGTTACTAAATGGGCTGTTGCTAGGCAACCGACTAGCGAGTGAGATGGTTGATTCCACCAACCTAGCTTATCTCTGTGAGAGCGGCTAAAGTCTTTCCTCTGCCTACGTCTCCCAGAATGCTGTGCGGCTCAGTGAATGTTCCATCGGATAGATTATCTATTGATATTGATCACAATATACTTTATCATTCGAATGCTTGTGTAAACACCAAGCACATTGGAGAAAGCTCCAGGAGGAAGTGGACGACAGTGCAAGGTATTCTGGGTAAATGCAACCAAAGCAAACATGTGAGCCTAGTTTTAGCAGGAGAAGTGGCTTTAAAAATGATGAGAGAAAATAGTCTTGGTCTCATTGTAGATTCCAAAGTTTGCACCTTTTGTTTTTGATAATACAAACACAAATTGGTCTACTCTTATAAGATTATGATTTTGGTACCTTTTTCGTTTTAAAACGCTTTTGATTAAACCCACGGGACAGATGTGGTCACATTTCCCATAAAATTAAACTGAGCAAAGTGGTTATTAAAAAACAAATGTTTGCTGTTGTACATAACACGACGCATTGCAGAACGATTTTAACTTTGAAAAATAAAACCTCTCCAACTGCTTTAACCACCTGGTCATGTTTAAATCAAATGGCCCACAGTTACAGGGGTATGCTTTCATTTTACACTGTTTGTAATTTAGCACAACTGTGTCAATAGTTTAGACGACAGATGGTTCATCTTAACCTGACTGACTGCTTGTGAAAAGAGACAAAGATCGGAGATCAAGCAGACGATGATGATGGTGGTGGAATGAGGAAGGAAGTGAGGTCTGAGTCGTAGAGAAGATGCATTGAAGGGGCTGCAGGGAGGAAGAGCATAGCATGCATTCCTGGCGTTGTCGCGCTGAGCAGAGCTGACGTAAACGCAGTGAGGAAAAACGAGGCGTTTGATTTGTTGGGAGACGGGCCGAGTCTTCCGCACAAGACGCTCGACAAAACGTGTTTCTGCCAACGGATCGACCGGAGGAGGGAAAGTCACATCTGGAAAGGATTAATAGTAAAAGTTTTGCAGCAAGAAAGTCTGAGCTTTGCTTGTTTTATGTCCACAAACAACAGAGCCTGATAGCAACTAGTTACATTTACTTTAGTAACTTTTTGAGTAAAATTTCTGGATTCTCTACATACTGAATAAAAAAACATGTTTTAACCAAAAATTCAGACACACACTTGCAGTTTTTTTAATTTTTTTTTAACTTCATTTGTTTTTCTTTTTTTTTTTTTGTTTTTTTTTACTGAAACTGATTTAGATTTTAATTTTTCTTGATTTTATTTTTTGTTACCAATATGAATAGTTGTCAGTTTTGTCCTTAAAATACCCAATAGTGTAATTTTTAAATATTAATTTGATTAGTTACTTAATACAGTTTTTGCCAAATACTTTTTTACTCTGGAGTTTTTGAGTACTCTGCCTGTTTTAACCAGTAAATGTTCAGCCACCAGAGTTTTAAAGCTTCTCCTCTTTTTACTTCCTGTTTCCATTAAATTCCCTCCTGCTTCAACCTGCCACAGAAAAATGCAGCTGATGACAGAAAACCATTTTAATTAAACACGTAGAGATGAGCAACACAAATCAACTTTCTCTTTTGTTTTACTTGTTCAAAGGGATTCAAATTTGGAGATTTTTGATTTTCTATGGAGAATCAGGAGTGCCAAAATACTGTAAATAATTTTTGAAATAAATGTCAACTTACATTTCTGTATTTTTTCAAATTCAGTAATAAACTCAGTTTGAAATATGAATTATAGTGTAGATGTTCCTGTGCTGAAGCAGAAAATGAATAAATTTAAACAATATAAACTCAGTGGGCGGGATTAGGGGAGATCCTGACATTTGATTGGCTGTTTCAAACAGCAAGTCAAAACAACTTATTACGAGTTTGTACAACTGTCAATATTTTCAGGGTCTCTATAAAAGCAGCTCTGACCCCGCCCACTGAGATTGATGGATAAAGGTGACAGTTTTAATTCATGATGTGCTTCAGCACATTAATGTTTTTTTTGTTTGTTTTTTAATTAAATCATTGCATTTGAATGAGATGCATATTTTAATTCTATGTATTTATTTCCAGCTTTATTAAATTAATGGCACTCTTCACCCTCCGTAGTTTTCATGTATTGCTCTCGCTCAGATGCTATTTACCCTCACTGACTCCTCAGCTTATTGCCACCCTGCTGCACTCATTACCTGTGAAAGGTGGTAACTTCAACTTCAGTTTTTACTTCCTCCTTAAAAGCTGCAGAGCCTTTGTGATTCTGCATTCTTTGAAGGATTAATATTTCTAAGCTCTTAGTTTCCTGGTGAAAACAGTATAAAGTCGTTGCTTTGCTGAGCCATTTATCACAAAGTGGATTCAGTTCACCGGTGAAAAATCCTCTGCCAGATATTTAAATTCTCTGGTCAAACGTCGTAACAACCAAACGGGCCGAGTGAAGAAATGGACGCGAGGTTTTTTGCGGTGGCCAGTGTCAACACAGTTATGCAACATCCGACTGAGAGATATGGAGAAAAGCTGCGTTGCCCAAGTCTCAGCCGGTTTCTGTTGACACACAGCAGCGAGATGCAGCGGCCTCCTGTTCTGGTGAAATACTCATTCTTGGTGGGGAAGAGGCCGCAAATATGGCCGACATCCTAGAAATGGGAGAGGGATGTTCAAGCAGCGACCGGAGGAGGGCAGAGAACCCAAAACTAAGAGCAGAACTACTTCAGCCTGAGTTTCCTCAAGTAAAATGTAGCAAGAATTTAGTTCACCTCAAGGAGTGAGTAACTGATCAAATTCAGTTGTTCAATATCTTAAATTTAATATAATTAGACAGACCAAATTACAAAGTTAAGTTAGAATTTTGGTATATTGTGGAAGAAAATGACAGTAAATGACAAAATAAAATGTTTCCAAATCAGTTTTTTTCAATAAAAAACTGAAACTTTAAAAAACTGCAGGAGTGAAAAACAAAACGTGTTTGTTTTTCACTCAGTGGGTAGAAAATCCAGAAATGTTACTCAAGTAAAAGTAGAAATACTTCATAATGAAATTACTCAAAGTATGGAGGAGTAAAAATACTCTAAGAGTAATTTTTCTTTTTTCAAAAAGTTACTTGTGTGACTGACTGAGTAACGTGTTGCTGCCGGACTCTGGTTCTTGGTGAGTGTTGTAAGTTGTATTATTTCAGGTTTTAAGGCATTTTCTCCTCCACCTCGCTGCTGCTGCTGCAGACTGAACGCTGGCTGTGGTAATCGCCGCCTTTTGACCTGGCAGGACTCGGCGACCAACAAAGGCAGGAAGAGACATAAATGGATGGAGAAATGGCCGCTTCTATTGACATTTAGCCTTTTTTCCTCCCACCCTCATTTCCTTTCTCTCTTTATCGTTTAAACCTTTGAGCTGTGGAGAATAAAATGCTAATTTGTAAAACCTGGAATGCATCACGTAAGCACAATGTGAGATTAGATATTTTTTTTATGGGCCAAGTTGGTATTTTCCAAACATGAAACTTGGGATTCAACGACTGCAGCATTTTTGCTATTTTGAAAAATAAACCATTTCTACTCTACAAGGCATATGCATCAGATTTTTGTTCCTTTCTTAAAAAAAAAAAAAAAAAAAAAAAACTTTTAGACAGTTATGATGTGTAACCATGGCAACAAGGTGGTGTTTTTACAACCTGAAGTCAAAAGCTACAATAATGCCTAAACTGCAACCCAAAGTTGAAAGGGAAGCTTCATGCATGCAGAGACTTTTCCATTGGTCGAACTGGGCAGGGGGCAGATCCCCTACTCCAGTGTCTCTGCAACCACATGTATTCAAAGAGAAGCAGAAAAAGCAAATGATGTGGATTAGCTGGGTTTGCTCAAAACTGATGGCCTCATCTGGGATACGATTCTGTCTTCATTCCAAAATCCTTTCAAGGGCCAGAAATGGCCCCCGGGCCTCACCTTGGACACCCTCCTACATTTTGTGAAAAAACAAACTTATTTCAACTGAAATAAATGTTTGTATTGTAAAGCAGATTAAAAATACTTGGTAAAATGGGGGTTTCTTCCACTTGAAGATGGAAAATCGTGGAGAAAAGGTCATGTCGCCCTTCCCGGCTGCAGTGCGTTTATACGGTTTATCTCCATATTTTCTCAGTCATTTCCCCTGCAGTTCTTCATCCTGCCTTCCCTTTTGTTTCTGTCGGCTGCTATATTAAGGCTCCTCAGTGAGCGAGGAAGCTTGTTGAAAACAGTCTGTGTTAAGTTGTTGACTCACATAATGGTATATCTGAGGGGCATTAGGCCAGCCAAGAAGTACACAGCAATTACGCCTGTGTGTGTGTTTGCTCCAGTCTACCTGTCAGCACACGAAGCAGCAGCAGAGGCCCCCTCTGTTCCTGTGTTTGTGCACACATGTTAATGATCACCTGTCCAGACTTGAGGAGATAATGAGACCGGAGCAACCCCTGCTCTGCTGTGGATCTCCCCGCTCTGGGTCGCCGCCGCTCCTCGCTTCGGCCTGAGTGTTTCTGGCTTGCAGGGTTTTCGCTGCTTTTCTCTTCTCCTTCCCAGCTGCCTGAGTTGTGCAGATGTGAAATTGGGCCGCGGCCTGCGGGGGACGGTGTCCCGTTCCTGCACTGCTGCTGTACAGTAGCGAGCTGCAGATCCGGTTACGCCGCCGTCTGAACGGGCCTGCAGGAACCCGGCAGTGAAATCCACACCAGCCTGAGAAAACACAAAATCTAACCGAGTATTTTGTTTAGTTTCTACTGCAAATGTCTCGGTTCACTTGAAATAAGACAAAACTAACTGATAGATGATCTTTGAGCAAGATATGGGGAGTTATTTAAAGTGAATAATTCCTCAGTAGTGATAAGTTCTGGTTCACTTGGCAGATTATTCCACTTATCGACCCCTGGCATGTTGTTGTTTTTACATCTGGAAAGTTTGCGCATGTGCACAACGCTGGAGGACAAAAACGCGATTCTTTGAGTCGCCATTTGTAGCCGCTGCAGCGACGGAACCGGGAACCGAATGAAACTGATGGATTCATTGATCCGTTTCATTTGAAGGAATGATTGATTTGATGCAGAAGAACTCAAAACCTCTTTTCATGCTCTGTGTAAACGCAGACTCGTTGCCATAGCAACTAACAACGTTTCAGGATTCAACAGCAAAAAAACTTGTCATAATGTTGAGAATTAGTAGCGAAGCTCTGCATTTTATTTTACATGTGAGGTGTATGTTTAGGATTTAGCGTCATATTGGCACCAGATGAAACCAATGCTAGCCGTGGTTAGCATGCAGCCGGCAGGAGGCGGGTTTGGATCACATGGGAAAAATTATCAGTGAAATAATCTGCCTGCGAACAGGAACTTTTTCATCTATATTGACTTACAACAAGCTTCTGTTTCCTGCTGAAAACTTATTTGTGAGTTTAGTCTTATTTTAAGTGTACTAGAAAATCTGCACGAGAAAATAAACAGATTTTTGCACACAAACATTTTATTAGATTTAACAATAACCAGATAATTGCAGTAAATTTCTGTTGAAAAAAATTTGTAATTTGTGGTGAAATAAGATGAAACATTAACAGTAATTTGTTGTGTGATCCACAGCACAGCCCTTTTATTTAATCTAAGAATAGGAGCTCTGCAGCCGGACCGGACCAGAAGCTGGACTCCTTGGTTTTGGCCCGGTCTGGTGCAGCAGCAGATCCAGTCCAACTTCCTTGAGGTTGTTCCTCCTGCCAAAATCGTCCACATATAAAACTTTTACTGTCGCTGCTGTTCTTGTTTTTACGGTTTTCGAATTCCTCGATTTTGGTTTCAATGTTTTCTCAGAGCTGAGCTGCACCATAAAAACGGTGCAGAAGTTTGATTTTAAATCACTTTTGGGTCCCAGTTAGTGACCAGTCTCATCTGCTTTTCTCTGAATTTGCAGAGTGTGTGTTTAAAATGACACAGACGGGCAGCGGACATGAAACTGACTGTATATGTTGCAGTTTATCTGTTGAATCAAAGGACATTTTTATGCCTCATTGATTTACGGTGATAAGGTTAAAGGCTTGGAAATTCTTTTAAAAATTATCTGGTGATGAAATTTGACTCTTAAAAAGCAAACAAAGATATTCATCTCCACTTGCTAAGTAGTAAGCAGGCCTCGCATCAGATTATAGAGGAATATGTGACGTATAATGGGGCTGAAACGATTAATCAGATTAATCATTGAAATGGTTGTCATGTAATTTAGTAATTGATTCATCGTTAACTGCAGTATACTGTTGAACCCAGAACTCTTAAAGTGGAAATTTTAACTTCATCCGGTTTAAATTCTTTACAAAAACATCTTTAAGCTCCTTTTATTATCCAATTATCAATTGATTAATCAAAAATAATCAACAGTCAAACTGCCCAGTTAATGCGGAGTGGAGCAGAAGTATTGTTGGGAATATTTTCTTTTTTCTGCAGATTCATCCTTTGCTACAAATGAAAACGTTCTCTTCAGGAATGCTGTTCAGGAAACAATGTCTTTTTTATTTCAGAAATTTGTATCTTTTAATGCGTTTCAAATACAAAACAGCTTTAAGTGTCAATACAAAATCAGCAGGTTTTGTCAATTTTAATTGATTTAAGTTCTTCTGTTATAACTTTGACTGAGATGTTTTTTTTAAATGTTTTCATGGTATGAAGTTGCTGGAATGTGCTACACAAACTAACTTGATTGATTTTGAAATTGTTTCTGAATCGAATCATGATCCTAAAAATCAGAATCAAATCGCTGGACGCTGTAAAATGTCGTCCATTAAAGAGCCACATTCCCCAAAAACATGGCGTTCCCACGCGGATCCTGACTAGATGAGGTCCTGATGATGCTTTTTAGCTTTTCATGATGCAACGCTGAAATTTGCAACACAAACAAACTTGAGTGATTGATCGACGGGCTCCAGAGACGTCGGTTGCCGTTTCTCACACCTCCGCTGGCAGCTGGCGGCTGGTTAAACTGGTTCCCAGTGGGGCAGGCGGGTGCAGACCTGCATCCAGGTGAGCTCAGAGGAGGAGGGGAGTCAGTTGGTAGCAGATTCCCTCAGAGGACAAACCTGAGTGCTGCAGAGCAGAGGATGCGCTCCAACATGCGGCCGCTGCATGTCGCATTACTCAACCAGTGGAGGGTGATGCCACAGCACCGGTGCCATCCAGCTTCCTGTGAGCCACTCTGAGGGTTTTATACAGAGAAATTAAAGCAAAGTGAAGTTTAAAGTAGAAAGTTGAGAACAGTAGATCTGCCATCAATTATTTCAGTGATTAATTATTCTGACGATTAATCGATTAAAATCTCTGAGCTCCAGGGACCCAGTAGAAGCGAAACGCATGGATGAGTTTGTGTAAATGTGGCTGGGACATTAGTGACTTAGTGCTGGAAATGTTTTCTAGCTGACAGAAGGCCGTCTTTGTAACCGTCTTTATGTGGCTGTTGGGGTCAGAGTCCATCACTGCGCCCAGATTTCTCTAGTTTCTGGTTTTCTTCTGGGCTGAGTCAGACCTGCGTTTGAAGGAGTTCTTGTGGTGAAACGCGTCACAGTTGGATGTCAGTGCAGGCGGCGAACTGCTGATGAGCTCATCAGTGTTTAACAGGGAGGAAAAGCAGGCGTGTGATCGTCAGAAAGCACACGCCCTCGCTGCTGCCGTCATGAGAAGATCTCCAAGCGGTTGTGCAACAGCAGCTGTCAACCTGGCTCATTCTTTCCAATCTTAGAAGGACACACCCTTATCTCTCTCTGTGTGTGTGTGTGTGTGGGGGCGGGGGGTATGGGTCACCAACACATGTACGATGTGTGTGCAGCCTGAACATGGCGGATGGGGTGAGAAATTGGGTGTGGGACTAATTAGTGAGCTTCAAGCATGTGGCAGGTGTGAGTAGGTGGTTGGATTTTTGTGACTAGAGTACATTCCTGTTCAAGGAGTGGTGTGTGTGTGTGTGTGTGTGTGTGTGTGTGTGTGTGTGTGTGTGTG
>VMRN01000123.1:486796-500507 GCA_010277015.1 Poeciliopsis turrubarensis
ATTCAGATGCAGACATTAGCGTTAGCAGCTACATGTTTAGCATTCAGTTGCTATTTTAGGCTTGAGTAGCTTTGCTAACAGGCTAACTCCTTTTAGCACCACTTGAACCAAAAGTCTTATCCAGCGTCCAATCAGATCGTTTTGAAGCAGAAATTAACCCGCCTAGCGAAACGGCTACGTCGTCTGACGCTGCTGTTAGCGGATGTAGGTTGTGCATCATCTTTACAGGCGTTCCAGAAACATGCCAATACAAAGGTTCCGCTCTGAACTTTTCTTTATTTAAAAAAAGCAATTAATTTAAATTAATGCAATAAAATGTTATAAATTTAACTTTTACAATATTACAGTGCAAGAAAATGCAAAAATAAATTTGGTATAAGTGGGCATTTACTTAGTATCATTTACAAATAAATGTGAAAGAGGTTTAGTCTAGATGTTATTCAGATTAATTTGATCATGTCTTTCTCTCTATAACTACATTTCCCTTAATATAGAAACTGGAGTCATTATTTCTGCGTTCAGCGTTCAGCGTTGTTTCCTGACATGTTGGTTAAATGTCTCGGCTGCGTGATGCCACAGATTCAGAACCGGGCCGCCTCGTCACACTGAGGTCATTGTGTGTTTAGCGAACGCTAGGGGACGGTGACCTTTCTCCCACTCTGCCAGGACAACCACGACATTCCTGCAGCATGATGCAGCTGATACTGAAACAAAAAAACATAAAAAGCATGGCCGCTCATCCTAAACTTTGAGTCTGCCCTCCTGTGAAAGCTGCCGTCTCAAGGTCACCAGCTGGACAACGGGCTGAGAAAAAAAGCGGGGATGACAGCTGGAAGCCGAAGGAAGGTCCAGATCTGCGTTTGAGCTGCTGCAGTTTCAGTCCAGCTGCTGAAACTGAAGGAATGCAGCTTGGAGAGGAATTTAAAACATGGAAATTGACAGCAAACCTGAGGAATGTAGACACAATGAGGAGTATTTGGGTCGAGTTCACAGGTGACGGGTGATGGTGAGAGCACGCCCGATAAGCTGCTATGAAACGGGCGAAAGGATTGTTTGAACTATGACTGGAATCCGAGCCAAACTACCAAACTACACGCCTGCTTTGTAACAGCCGCTGCAGGGAAACCCAGGATGACACGCTGCAAATCAGCCATCTGGTTCACGCGATCCCCCTGCAGACGAAACATTTTTATCTCTTACAAACCGTTTCATCCCTCTGGGGCTGCAGCTGGCAATTATTTTACTAATTGATTCTTCTAACAATTAATCAACGGGATTAAAGCCCTAGAATGTTTTTTTGTTCCTTTTTGTTCAAACTCTTAAGGTTTTATATACAACAGAATACTTTAAAACAATAATATAAATATTTTTGATTGCTTTTAAATAAGAAAGAAAGACAACAGCAGCTGGGTGTATCACAATGAATTTCACTGGATGATAAATTATTGCAATAAACATTATTGATTTGATACCATTTTTAAGTAACATTATAGTCATAATGGCATAATAATGCAAGGGCATATTCTCAAAGATCAATAAACTTTAAATTCTAGTGAATATTTAACACTTGAAAAGGAAGAAATTTTAAATATCCAAAATTAATTAGCAAAACAGAAACGACAAAATTAATTGTGACGCCTAAAAGTCTCATTAAAAAAAAAAAAGGCTGTAAAATGAAGAGTTTTGGTAGAAAGAGAAATTATAAATCATAAAAATAGAATTTGAGGTCATTTTATTTTATAATGCGATTAATTGATTTATTGCTTATTGCAGCAGGACCACAGTTTAGTCAACACTTGATTATTTGTATCAAAAGTTTCATCTTCAGGTACAAATTCCTTCCAGCATCAACATGTGAAAAGCTCAACCTTTTCTGCTGGAAAACATTCTGCTAAAACGATTAAAACGTAAATGGTTTATCGCGATTAATCAGTTCTTTAAATAGTCAACTAACTTTAGTAATCGATTAATCGTTGGACTGAAGTGTCGGACTTTTCTTTGTGCAGAAATCGTTGATGGGAACGCCAAGATGACGCTGGGAATGATCTGGACCATCATCCTCCGCTTCGCCATCCAGGACATCTCTGTTGAAGGTACGGCAGCCTGGAGGGTTCAATCCGGGTGAACGACACAACAAAAAGAGATTAAAGCTCATCAGAATATATTCAGCTCTCTTTGCTTCCTTCTCTAATAAAATCTAAACAAAGTAGAAATAAATCCAGCGATCGCGAGCAGGAGAAACTCTCCAACTCCTCTGCTGCTCGTGAGGCTTTAATTTATTCATTTTTTTTAACTGGAGCAGTAAATTTCACACATAAATGCAGATTTCAGAGCTTATTGTGCAAAGCAGAATGAAAAACAAGCTGTTCCCACTCACACCGCGAGGTGAGAATCAGTGTAGAAAAGCAGATCTGACCTGCATGGCGAAGCAGAATATCTGCTGATGTTTCTCTCTTTAACGCCCTCAGAGGGGAAACGGTGCCCGTTTCTCACACAGCTCAGGCTATTTTATGATCATGTTGGCAGACTGTTGGCAGTCTGCGGCGCTTGGTGCCCCGGTACAGGAAGTATCATGATGTGGGATCAGCTTTGGGAAGAAGCTGCTGACGGGTGAAAATGTGAAAGTTTCTCTGCATGAATAGATTTTACTGCGTCAAAATGAAGTCGATCATTTTTAATCCATTTCTGCAGCAGGTCTTTACCAAAACTCTTGAAGTTGAGACAAAAGTCAAACTTGTGAATGTTTTTTTAAACTCCTCCCACTGCTCTCTTTTAGGCCACGCCCTCTTCTACCTCTGCTGTGTTTTAGCTCCGCCCCATTTGCGCTCTGCTGTTTTTAATTGTATTTTGTTCCTCTTTCAATCCCGCCTTTTTCTATGCCACGTCTTTGGGCCATTTTATAAACTCTACCTACTTTACTTACTTATTTGTTGCTTTTGTAATTTAGTTCAAGTTTTAATTTCTGTTCTTTGGCTCCACCTTTAAACTCCTGACTTTAAGCTCCGCCCTCTTCTCAGCTCTGGCTCCGCCCCATTTTACTTCACTGCTGCGTTAGCATTAGCATGTTAACTATTAATTTTTTCTTTTTGTCCTCTGATAGACTGATTAATTTCTCCTTGGATGGGATTAATGCCTCTTTTAGGGATGTGAATGATTAAAAAAATAAGGAATGTTTTTTCGGTAGAATAGCTACCACCATTCCTCTGGCTGTGATATGACATCGAGTGATAGTTTTTCATGTTTGCTGTTTAAATGTTAACCTGAAGTTGTAAAGAAAGGAGTGTCCAGAAATGGACGCTGCTGATGAAGACTGTTCCTCTTCCTCCCTGCAGAGACCTCTGCGAAGGAGGGTCTCCTCCTGTGGTGCCAGAGGAAGACGGCTCCTTACAAGAACGTCAACGTGCAAAACTTCCACATCAGGTAGCGAAACTGCACACGGTTTTCTAAAACAGTTCAGATAACTTGCAGAAATAAAGCTTTATTTCCTGAGCTTCGAGCTTCGTAATCTTTGTAATTAGTTTGCCAGTTTTTTAATTAAATGAAACGATAAGCTTAATCATTTTGCAGTAATCTAATTAGATTTTCCCCAGACATTTTCCTGTAATTCTGTTCGAAGAGCGCCACCTGCTGGAGAAACCGGAGCATTCTTTCGGAGAGACCTAGAAATGTTTGCATTAATTGTTAAATTTTCCTGTCAGCTGGAAGGACGGCCTCGCCTTCAACGCTCTGATCCACAGACACAGACCCGACCTCATCGACTACGATAGCCTCAGAAAGGTTCTCCACTCAACCGGAAACATTTCCCAGGATTCACCTGCGCTCCGTATAAACTGAAACACTGACCTCACTGTGTTCTCTCTGTCAGGACGACCCCGTCACCAACCTGAACAACGCCTTCGAGGTGGCAGAGAAGCACCTGGACATCCCCAAAATGTTGGACGCTGAAGGTACGAGGCTGAAAACCGGATGGGAAAACGCCTGGCGATTAATTCTGAGAAAGTTTCTCTAATCATTAACATTTGAGTTTGCAGAAAGTGACTTTTACTGCTGCTCTGCTTGTGACTGCAGTCCTTCACCAGTTAATCCAGTTTTTACAGGAGCTATTTTTAGGTCAACGCTGCAACAAATATGACTTTCTTTACAGGATGGTGTTGAAGGGAGCCGGAAGATCCTGCATCGGGTTTTAGTTTACGTCAACAAGCCGGGTTCCGGGTCAGGCCGTGTAACTGTAATCTGTAATCTCAGCAGAATACAGAGATTAAAAAATGTTAAACCTGCTCAAACATTCACTTTATGCATGACGGCTAGTATTCTCAGCGAATCCCAGATGCAGGTTTGTTTTGCTTTTAATTCGTCAGGATTTAGTGGCACAAACTTTATTTCCTTTAATCTTCAAAGAAAAACCGAGTTTTTCTCCTTCAGCCGTCTGATTCTAAAACGACGTTAAAACCATTTGAGATTTGGTTTTTTCCTTCCAACCACCTTTTCATTCAGATTTTGTTTGCATCAACATGCGACGCGTTCAGTTTTGGGCATCAGGACCAAACTAAGAGAAAACAAAACGTCGAGGAGAAAGTCGTAACGGCACAACTTTAATTGTGAGAAAGTCGGAATAAGAAGCGAGGAAAGTTGTAACGAGTCTAAAGTAGCAACAATATCAGAATAAAGTCAAGGAACTACAACTTTTTATTTTGACTTTATTCTTATAATTATTTAATTCTCATATTTTGATCTTATTTTCTTAGCCTGACCCGAACGCTCTGCCGTTCTTTTTAAACTAAATGAACAAAATAAATTAGTAGACAGATTTTTATTGCTGCCAGTAGAAATGTGTAATATTAAAAGCTCAAACCTTTCAGTTTTGATTGTTTCTCCTGATGAAAGCGGTTTTTCGGTGCCCGTCCTGCTCCGCTCCTTCCCATCATGCTTCGGTGTAGATGTTGAACCTGAGCGGCAGCGGTGGGACGGGAGCTGCGGCCCGGCGCATGCGACTGCCTGATCTGTTTATTTTTTGCAGATAAGACGTCTCCAGGACTAATCTGTGTTGTTTGAGGTTCATGTTTTATGATCCGCTCTGAGCCGTGTGCCGGCCGTGTCTCTGTTCATAACCTCGTCTCCCCCCCGTAGACATTGTGAACACCGCTCGTCCCGATGAGAAAGCCATAATGACCTATGTGTCCAGTTTCTACCATGCCTTCTCTGGAGCACAGAAGGTACCACTGACCTGACCTCTGACCTCCTCCTACTAACCACCGCTTCCTGTCCAGCATGGCCTCACCCGCTCAGCACAGGCGCTGCACATGTTGGGACACAAACGCGAACGAGTCTGAAAAGAGTCTGCAGAAAAAAACTTGCTGCTTAAATCCTGAACTTGAAAGTTGGATTTTCTCCTTGTTTAAAAAGTTTTTCAGCTCAGAAAACTTCATGACCTGAACTACAAGAGTTCAAAGTGCTAAGTAAACAAAACGATAACCAGTCCACCCAATCCGCTCTGCACGCACAGGAAGCAGCAGGAAGGTTAAAAGGTCACGTTAAAGCAGGCGCTGACATCTAGTGGTCAAACTGGGAATATCAGCAGCCTCTTTTCTGAACATCCTGACTTAATTAAGCAGATCATCCAGAATTTTATTAGTTTTTTTCACAATCAAAACAGCTGATTTTGTGAAATATTTGCAAGGAATTTTGTAATAAATTTTCCTAATTAAACCTGTTTATAAAGACACTTAAATTCTTTAATTCTGGTGTTTATGGTTTGTAAAATGCTTGATATTCAAACTGCACAGTTTTGTAATAAAGTGCAATCTAACATTTCATTAAAATCCTAAATTTGGAGAATATTGTTTACAGTTGAATCAGATAATCGACCAAACCCGTTTTATTTATAGTTGGACACAGTTACCAAAATTATCCTGTTTTATACTTTTGTATCTAATTTGGATATTAAGGGTTTTTTTTATTTTAACACAATTTGTTTGGATTGTTTCTGTTCGACCCAAAACTCAAGTGGCAGTTTTAGTTTCACCTGATTCAAAATCTGTAAAATACATTTATTAATCGGATTATTGAAGAATCAGATCAGCAGACAGTTTGTTTAATTATTCTGGCTTTCTTTTAGTTTCAGATCCGTTACAAATGATCAAACATTTTCCGATTAAAAGGAATCAAGTCATTTGCATTTTTAACATTGAATAAATGATGGAAAATCTGCACAATGTGCCATTTTTAGATCTAATTAATCAGAAAAATGAGACTACAATAGTCTAAATCTTCCCTGCAGGGTTTTTTTTTCTGTTTTTGTTTCTTTCACTCTCATTTGTTTTGAGCTTTCAGTGGATGAGCTTCTCTGTGACCTTTTCTCCTTTTGTTTGAGAAGAAAAACTGAGGTTTTCTTTCGACCTTCAGCGCTCCAGTTTTGAGCCAAGTTGCTGTTGTAGCATATTTTTAGAATCAGCAGCTCACTGCTCGGATTCCCAGACAGTAAATTTAGACGGTGGATTCTGGGATTATGACGGTTTGGCAGCAGTTTGCAGGCAGCGGATCTGTTTCTAATCTGCAGACTCGTTCAGGTTCGTTCCCCTGTTCGTGTCTCAAACCTCTCTGGTGTCTCTTCCCTCAAGGTGATCTGAGTTTCAGGAGGAAGCTGAAGCTGGGGGCCCCCTGCTGGGGGCCAGGAAGCGTTGAGCTCTGGGTGTTTTCAGCTTTGGCTTCACTCTTTCTGTTCTCCCTCTGTTTCTGTTCTGCTGGGGATGCCTTTAGACATCGTGGGTACTCTGAGGCCGGATGAGAAGGCCATTATGACCTATGTCTCCTGCTTCTATCACGCCTTCTCTGGCGCACAGAAGGTGAGCGCCTCACGCTTCGAGATCACACTAACACCTCCACCGAGAAAATCCTGCAAACGCCGCAGAGTTCCCCATCAGCCGACACGTTTAATTCAGACAGGACCGGCTTTTATACATCAGAACATGACTTCAGATTTCATTTAATCTGTTAAACTTCGCTAAATACAGCAGCCATTTCAGAGCTGGAACGATTAATCGTGATTATTCAAATAATCGTTTTACGAAAGCTGATATTGCTGGTATTTTATTTTATTTAAACTTGGCGTCAAGGGCTTGAGGGCTGAAATGATTAATCGTGATTATTTTGTTTCAAACCAACTAATTTAGTAATCGATTAATTAATAAACAGACTTTTTGCTGAGAGCATTAATTGATCATTGATAGTTTCAGCGCTGGTTTTAAATATTTAAGGTTGATTTGTTAATTAACATGATGGGGGCTCTGTAAACGACAACCTGTCCGGTTCTTCTGTTTCTGCTTCGTGACGTCGGCTGGGTTTTCGCTCTGATCCGTTTTTAAACCGACTGTTTCTGGAAAACCCAGCTGACGACTCCAGATTCTTTCCTGCTGTTCACACTTTCCAAACAAAGATGAATATTCATTGTAAAGCAGAACATTTCAGACTTATTTTAGCCTTTGGATGATGAAGGTTTTGCTTATTTTGGATGTGTTGTCTTTTATTCCAGTGGTAGTGTTTTATCCTAGACGCTCTGATGTGGACGTCAGCGTTCCATAAATCTGTAACTAGATGGATGGATTTGATTCCCACGTTTGGATGGGAGACGCATGGAGTTTCAACACTGATTTTTTTGGGTTTTTGTGGCACTTTGCACTAATCATCAGAAGCGATTGCATGCCATCAGTAGCTTCTTATGTTAGACAGCTTTATTGGTCACTTTTTAAAACATTAATTGCCTGCGTGTGGAATATTTTTTCACGAAAATAGAAGAAGTCAGTGTAGTTATTAAAACCCAGAGGCACTAATCCAAGCAGTTAAGCTTAGTGATTGTAATATCTGCTGGAGCTGATTGGAGCAAAGTTTAAATTGGAGGTTAGTCACTCTTTGTTTCCTGATAGGCTGAGACTGCTGCTAATCGCATCTGCAAAGTGCTGGCTGTCAACCAGGAGAATGAACAAATGATGGAGGATTACGAGAAGCTCGCCAGCGACGTGAGTTCGACGCACCATTCATTAAACGTTGCAACATTTCTGCATGTATTTCTTTTTACATTTTCTGGGCTTTTCTTCCTACTTCAATCCAGCTGCTGGAGTGGATTCGTCGGACGATCCCTTGGCTGGAGAACCGAACCCAGGAGAAAACCGTGAAAGACCTGCAGGCCAAACAGGAGGACTTCAGAGATTACCGCACAGTTCACAAACCACCCAAGGTCCAGCAGCAAACTGCGTTTTTACCCGGAGCGCGTTAAGAGTCTGACGTTGTCTCCACTGAACGATCTGATGCCGTTTCAGGTCCAGGAAAAGTGTCAGCTGGAGATCAGCTTCAACACTCTGCAGACCAAACTGAGACTGAACAACAGACCTGCCTTCATGCCGTCAGAAGGACGCATGGTGTCCGTACGTAAACCTCCATGTTAAATTCCCCCAATGGTCAAGCTATTTTATCTGTACGCTAACCCGGAGGCAGCATTCGCTTCATCACCGGCAACTTGAAATAAATTGACTGAACGCCAATCTAAGAAGAACTGAAAGTCAACATTAACTAGAATGTTGTTGCCTTGCGGTTCTGGTTGGTCTTTACTCAGAATGAACACATGAAACTCAAAGTGGAAAAATGAAGGACATAAGTGGAAGTTTTCAAATGCTTGGCTAAAATGCTAATGCTAGCTTAAAGGGATAGTCGCCGGCTGAAGTAAATATTCAGTTAAAATCGTCAACTGTGCAAAAATAAAACAATTAAGTTTAAAGTTTCTGTTAAGCTGCCAGTCAAATGGTTCACATGTTAGCCGATAGCCAAATATGCTAACAATGCAACAACGTTTTTTAAAACTTTCCTTTGATTTCCAAAATCATTCTGGAATAATGCTTCTTCCAAATGGACGCAGAACCTCTGGTTCATGACATGAAGACAGAAGTTAACCTGTTGGTCGCTGTGCTGCTGCGCTGCAGGACATAAACACGGCGTGGCACACCCTGGAGGGAGCGGAGAAGGGATACGAGGAGTGGATCCTGAGCGAGATCCGGCGTCTGGAGAGACTCGAGCATCTGGCGGAGAAGTTCCACCAGAAAGCCGCCATCCATGAATCCTGGACTGACGGTACGACGCCGAGTTTCATGGAGGCTTTAGCTTTATGCCTCATTTAAATGTGTGGCTTAGAAATCCAACTATTGATTATCTTAATAACTGATTATTTTAATTACTATTAGCTGCTTAAGATTTTGACAATTAATTGGGGGAAAAAGTCTCATTCTGCAGATTTTTCATTTAACCACTTAAATCTTTTTATATAACATTATAAATACATTAAGAAGCAAAAGAAAAATGAATCTGCAGCTAGAAAATCTCGGCTCTTTTGTCTTGACATTAATGCAGCGTGGAGCTGATCTGTTTTATTTTTTAATTAACTGCTGAATAATTTGATAACAAAATGTTCTAAATGTATTTTTTACTGAATTTGAACCAAGTTAAGCTAAAGATTGAAGCTAAAATGTTGATATTGCATTTTATGCAATATGTTCATTTTCTTATTTGAATTGTTTATTTTGCATATTTTAATGTATTTCTAATGTATAAAATGATTTTAAGTGGTTTTTCCCTTTAAATACATATTTTTGTTCAGTTTAAACTAAACTAGCAACAGTGAGATATACAGAGTGGCGTTGTTTCAGTAAATGTGCTTTTTAAGTCTGATTTTTAATCCCTTACTGTTTTAATGAAAGATTAATCGCCTTTAATCTGATTAATGGCGATTAATCGAATTAATTGTGATTAATCGTTTCAGTCCTGCTGTTGATATCTAAGCGAGGTCGTCAGGGTTGAATCTGCCGTTCGGTGAATGAATGACTCTTTAACCCGTCTGCAGGTAAGGAGGCCATGTTGACCCAGAAAGACTACGAGACCTCCACTCTGTCAGAGGTGAAAGCGTTGCTACGGAAACACGAGGCCTTCGAGAGCGACCTGGCGGCCCACCAGGACCGAGTGGAGCAGATCGCCGCCATCGCTCAGGAGCTCAAGTAAGGAAAAGTGGAGCGCTTCAACACGCGGCCATGCTCACCCCTGGGTGGCGCTGTAACTTACTGCCTCCATGCGTCCCACAGTGAACTGGACTATTATGACGCCGCCAGCGTCAACACTCGCTGCCAGAAGATCTGTGAACAGTGGGACATCCTGGGATCGCTCACCCACAGCCGCAAAGAGTCACTGGAGGTAAAACACTCAAACGGGTTTGCAGCGTTGCATGATGGGAGAAGTGCTGCCTGTCTGCAAACAGCTCTGGTCAGAAGCTTTGAGCTACCAGTAGCAACTATTTTGATGATTAATCAACTAATCGGATTTTATTAATTGGCACATTCTGCCAATTTTTTATTTAATCTCTTTATTTTTTTAATATAATATCAGAAATGCTTTAAAACTTGCAAATTTATTTTTAAGAGAAAAAACAATAATTGAATGACAGCACTCCTTCGCTGAATGCTTGATCAGATTTAGAAAAGGCTGCAGAAAAAGGTTTTTCTATCATAGATGTAAATATTTTTGCACAGTTTTAATGTTATTATTGCTCTAAATAAGCTGGTTTAATAAAATGCCTTTTTTCAAACTATTTTAGTTAACAATTAATCAATTGTTAAGTCTCAGTTAATGTGCGATTAATCTGATTAATCATTTTATTCCTAAAGATTTTTTGATGTTTTCTGATTCATGCATTTTAATCTTAAAGTTTTTATCCATTATTAATGAACATGACTGCAGCAAAGCTTTTCAACCCAACACTGCACCAAACACGGTAGAGGTAGCATCATGCTGTGGGACTGTTATAGACTACCTCCATGTTCTTCATCTCTGCCTTAAAGCAGTAGCTTTGACGGTGATTCCTGATCAATCGGCAGCTAGATTGATCAGCCGATTTAAGTTTTGTCGTCACTGATCCGTTTTGACCGCCATCTTGTTCTTTGGGCCTCCAGAGAACAGAGAAGCAGCTGGAGTCGATAGATGAGCTCTACCTGGAGTACGCCAAGAGGGCGGCGCCGTTCAACAACTGGATGGAGGGCGCCATGGAGGACCTGCAGGACATGTTCATCGTTCACAACATCGAGGAGATCCAGGTAGCAGCTCGCTCTGCGCAACGCAGCAGCACTGTTTGTCCGCTAACGGCTAAAGCTAACCCAGAGATCCCATCTAGTTTTTTATTGTTTTATTTCTATTAATCTAATAAGAAAAGTGGCAAAACTAACGTAATAAAAAATAACGACTGGAGCAGAACCAGCGTTTTTTTTTCTTGACATCATCAGAAAATCGACAAACTTTAAATTAGACTTAAATATAACGGACGTCCAGACGAGGAGCGAAATGTCGACGTCCAGCCGGGTGTTGATGTTCTGGTTGTCCTGTCAGGGTCTGATCTCGGCCCATGAGCAGTTCAAGTCCACGCTGCCGGAGGCCAACAAGGAGCGCGAGGCCATCCAGGCCATCCAGGCCGAGGTGCAGCGGATCGCCCAGAGCAACGGCATCAAGCTGAGCGGCGCCAACCCCTACACCACCATCACGCCCCAGAGCATCGACAGCAAGTGGGAGAAGGTGGGCTGGCCTCACGCCTTCGAGACAGATTTGATTCTTCCTCAGGTTTTATCACGTCGTCTTAAAACTTGGCTGGATTCTTGTCTTTATAGATCTTTTTGGGGGTTAATTTCCAGTTCAGTTCATCTTTTTAAACTGGTTACCAGTGAGGAGAAGTTTCCTTACAGGGAGAATAAAGATGGTGTTTAATTTTTCTTTTTGCTATGTCGATGCGTTTAGCAGAGGATTAGTGGACATCGCCTGTTCGCCGCTACAGCTAGCAGCGCTGCAGGCGCCATGACTCTGCATTGACTCGTATCTTGAGGTTGTTTCCAGGTTGTGCTGCACTGAATTCTGCAGCACAACTACATGTTAAGGTTTTCATAGTCAAGCTAGCATCATTGACCACTTTCAAACTTAATATTCTTTTTCTTAATTTAAACCTTTTTCTGACCTGTGAAATGTGAAACCTTTGGACTCAGTGTCGTTCAGGCCGTATAGTTTATCCAGTCTGGTAACATCAGCGTTTCCCGTTGTGTGCAGGCCATGGCCATGGTGCCGCAGCGCGACACCGCCCTGCAGGACGAGCTGAACAAACAGAACTCCAACGACTCGCTGAGAGCCACGTTCGCCGCCCAGGCCAACGCAGTCGGCGCCTACCTCCAGGCCAAGATGGAGGTAACGGGCGACCGAGCTGGCGAATGTTCCCTCCGGCCGGTTCGGATCGTAACCGCTCCGTTTGTGTCGACAGGAAATCGGCAGGATATCCATCGAGATGAACGGCACCCTGGAGGACCAGCTGACCAACTTGAAGGAGTACCAGACGACCATCATGTCCTACATGCCGGAGATCAACAAGCTGGAGGGACACCACCAGCAGATCCAGGAGGCGCTGATCTTTGACAACCAGTACACGTCCTACACCATGGAGGTGAAACCACTGGGCGGGTAGCGGGCTTTTTAAGAACTTCCGTCAGCATCAGATTAACTGCAACGAGGTTTATCCAACACAGGATCCAAACGTTTGATGAAGATCGAGTCAAAAGTACTAAAAGATCAAATTAACCAAGCAAATGATCAGATTTCTGTAGGAAGTGGATCCTGTTGAACTGAACACTGACCCCTGCTGGACATTTAAAGTCCCTGCAGTTGACAGATTTCATCACCTTGCAAAGACATTGATAGATTTTGATCCGACGCGACGCGTCGTTCCGATCGCCGGCGGTAACGGTTTGTTTCTCTGCTGCAGCACCTCCGTGTGGGCTGGGAGCAGCTGCTCACCACCATCGCCAGAACCATCAACGAGGTGGAGAACCAGATCCTGACGCGCGACGCCAAAGGCATCAGCCAGGAGCAGCTGTTCGAGTACCGCGCCTCCTTCAACCACTTTGACAAGGTCAGGGGTCACTCGCTACGCCACCTTTCTCCTCTCCTTAAAGGAAGCTTCAAATTTTACAGATTCTGGTGTTTTTCTGTGAGATTTGCTGCTGATGTTGTTCAGACGGCGGCCATTTTGATTTCCACAAACGGAGCGCGTCGTTCTCCTGCTGATTGTTTCAGATTCTGTCAGAATCAGAAATAAAATTCCTTTGGATTTTCAGGAATTGCTCGTATTTTTCATTTTCCAGCCGAATTTTGACAACAGACTGTTTTCAGTTGCTTTAACTAGGCCAGTTGTGTCATGGTGTCTCTCTCTGTGGTTTTGTTAAACTGGAAGCATCATAAGGATGAGAAGGTCACATGTTCATCACGCCGCCATGTTTCAGTCACTCTGTCATCACATTCATTGTGTCTGCTGTGTTTTTGTTTTTGACGTCGTCTAACGTCCTTCAATGTCCGTCTGTCTGTCCCTCCATCCATCCATCCATCCCTCCATCATCCCTCCATCACATCATCCCTCCATCATCCCTCGTTCTCCGTTCATCCTCATGATGCGTCGCTCTGACGGCTGTCTGGCGACCGCAGGATCACAGCGGGGCCCTGAAGGCGGAGGAGTTCAAGGCCTGTCTGATCAGTCTGGGCTACGATGTGGAGAACGACAAGCAGGTAGGGGGTCAGCAGGGGGCGCCGGGTCCGGAGGGGCGCCGGGTCCGGAGGGGCGCCGGGTCCGGAGGGGACAGCGGACCCGGAGGGGCGC
>VMRN01000123.1:518143-533084 GCA_010277015.1 Poeciliopsis turrubarensis
ATAGATAGATAGATAGATAGATAGATAGATAGATAGATAGATAGATAATTCAGGTTCTTTCAGCTGCATGTTGAAAACAATCCAGTCATTTAGTTCAGCTGTTTGTTTTCCTGATTCATGTCGGCGCTGATCCGTTCCCATCAGAACCCCAGGTCGCTGTATGGACTCCATTGTTCTGGACTCCATTGTTCTGGACTCCATTGTTCTGGACTCCATTGTTCTGGACTCCATTGTTCTGGACTCCATTGTTCTGGACTCTGTTGACTCTTTTCTTTCTACCTGACTCACCTTCTCAGGTAAAGTTCAGATTTTGCCTCCAGCTGCAGATCAAAGCTGCTTCCTGCTGGAAAAACCTTCAGTTTTCAAGGTTTAGTTTCCTTAAAGCTTTTAAATCTGCCTGTAATTTGACTGAATCAAAACTAAATTGGCTTCAGATGAATCTGGTTTCAACACTGAAACATCTGAAGTTTCTAAAATGTCCTTTTCAGAGAATTCATTAAATCAGGAAGTAACATTTATTTTAAGTTGTATTTTTATTTTTAGCATTTTTACAGCAATTTAAGGTAACATAGTTTCTTGCTTATGTTATAATAAAGTGGCAAAATGTGGAAAACGTAAAAAACTGCTCCTTTAACACATTTCAAATGTATTAAAAGCTCAATTAGTTTAATAAAAAACTGCAAAATCTGTCATTTTTTAAAACTAATTAATCAATTAACATAATTTTTGAATCTCAGTCGCTCAGCTTGCTTATCCCTCAGGCCGGCTGAGCGGCACTACCTGCTCACATTTATACTTTTACATTTGGAAACATTTTTATTACTGATATGAATTATTGTCATTTTGCTCCTTAAAATTCCTCTGCTGATGATTAAATATTAAATTATTAATAATCTGATCAGTTTTCATTTTCTCGCTGCTTGTTTTGAAAAACCCTGAAGTGAAACTGTAACTTTTGCTCCAGTTGTTTTACCTTCGGTCGCATCCAGCGGACTCCGGCCTCCATCTCCAGCCTCCCCACGGGGAAGTGGACGTCCACGCACAGCCCGTCGCGGCCCACCGTGTCCACCTCGCCGCCCTCCAGCGGGGCCCCCAGGTCCTGCAGCCACAGGCGGGACTGGGAGCCCATCAGGTCGTCGGAGCATTCAGAGGCCGCATCGTCGCTGTCCGGCGGAGGCAGCGAGCTCTGAGAGGACAACCTGCGCGACGTGGACATGCTGGAGCCGCGCTGCGCTCACCTGAGCCGCGCAGACAGGTAGGGAACCGACAGGCCCCGCCCACCCGGAACCAACCCCACACCTGTAATGACTCAGGTGTGGCTCCTGCACGTCGGCGTCAGAAAACTGTTGGTGTGGCCTAGTCAAAGTCTGATGAATCAAGATGTATTACTGTTCTGCAGTTAACAGCTAAACAGCCTTAAACCTTCAAGTCATAAAAATGAATTTATGACTAAGAAATAATAAATGTTAAATTCATAACTAACTTAAAAAAAGAAAAACTTCAGTGCAGCTGCAACGAAACCAACTTTACAGCAAAATATAGCAGCTTGTTTTAGTCACTTATTAATATTTACTTTATAAAGTTCTTGTTGCGCCAGCAGATTATTTTATTAATTACATTTTACCAAAACAGAAAAAGCATCCAGTGGAATCAGAACTTTTTAATCCATATGAAGGAAATATTCACTATTTTAGTAGAAACTAAATCAACTTGGTGAGATTTTGTGTAAAATTGAAACATTTTCACTGAAAGAAGCAAACATGAAAAACTGAAAACAGGCATAAATATGATGCATTTTATCTTTATTGTAATATTTTAGCGAGGCTGAAAGCAGAAGTCGGTTCTGGTTCCGTCACTGAGACGTCGCCATGATGCTGGAAACGCCTGAGGAGAAAAACAGCAAATCAAAAACACTTTCAATAAATCAACAAATCCCAGTTAATCAGATGATTAATCAAAATAATTTCCATTTGCAGGATTGTTTGTGTCGTTTGCTTGATCTTTAAAGAGAAGCCATTTTGAAAAACATTTGAATATAATCTGCACTGTTTTGGTGACAAAAGTCTGTTTTTCCTGCTTGATGCTGATTAATAATTCGGTTTAAAGTGCAATTTTGTTCACAGAGATTTAATAATCCATTTTATTTATTGTTTAGATGAACTGCATTATTCTGCTCTTAAAAACAGAAAACAGCGTCTCTGGTCAGAGACGACTTCAAATTTGCTGTAACCCAGACTGCTACAGGAGATGTTTTCTGCCCGTTAGCATCTTCAGTAACTCTGACGGATCAAAATAAATATGATAAATAACTTTGTTTCAAAGCTCACTGTCTGCTTGGTGTCATTAAAAGCTGGCATGCAGAAGCTTGAGGTTTTCCTACAGACTCTTTGAGCTGTGCAGAAATCTGATGCACCAGCTGATGTGAGGTTTGTGCAGCTCAATGAACTTTTTACTCTAATTTATTTTCTATGTCTGTTCAAATAAAGCAATCAAAATAAATGACAATGCAGATTTAAATCCTGAGTAGCTATAAATTTACAAATGGACTCATTTGACGACTTGAAAGCCGTAAAGCAGAGAAAGCGACTGGCGGGTCAGAAATCGCCGACGCAGCGACGCTCACTCTCGAAGTCGATCTTCTCCACGATGTTTTTGGGCTTGATGCTCTCCTCCTGGTTGTAGATGAAGATCTGTCCGTCCTCGTTCTCCGTCCAGCCGTATTTATTCATCCACACCTTCAGCTGCGTGTCTGTAAACAGGAACACACGTTTATATTTTATACAATTTCAACCTAATTACAGCTCTGCTTGTTGTTCTTTCAGCAACTTCAGTCAACTAGGAATCAATTTCTAAATAAGTTGGCAATTATTTAAATAAATATTATCTAAACTAAACATGACAAAGAGGCTCATTTCCACAGTGAAACGCAGCAGTCTGCTCTCACCCAGTGGGTCTCCCAGCATCTCAGCCAGCAGCTGCCGGTCGATGGTCTGGTAGGTGATTCCCACAACGTGGCAGATGACTGAGGAACAGGATGATTATTTATGACTTACTGCTTTCACTTTCCAAAGGAAACTTCAATCAGAAGAAAGAAATCAGAAATTGTTCAGTCAGAAAGTGAAACTCACATTTCCGAACCGAGTCCTCGAAACCAGTGATGCCGTCGATGAGCTCTCTGTTCTCCTCCAGACTCGTCTGGCGCAGACAAAAACAGCTCAGTACCAAACGGAGTCAGGAGAACCATTACTTTTGAAATACTTTTAGATATTAATTAAATTAGGCAATAGATCAGACTTATTGATTAATCAAAACTTTCTGTTTTCAATGTTTAAGATTTGGAAAATCTGGATTTTTTTGACAGGAATGTGATGCCATACTGTACAATGGGATCATGATTCCAAAAATCGACCAAATATTGTCAAAATGGTCTAGTCAAAGCCCACACACAAACATGACAGGAGGTGGTGATAGCAGGAGCTAGTTGTGTTTGTTAGCCGTACCCAGAAGCTCTGGAAGTGGCAGGTTTCCAGCAGGTTCCCCAGGTAGAGGATCTGTCTGATGGGCCGCTCCTCCTGCTGCGACACCGTAGTCAAGGAAACGCCCCGCTCACCCCCCAACACCGAGCCACACCACCGTTCACACAGCATATCCATCTGGAGCTAACCATCATGTTAGCCGGCAATTATTCTGACAATTATCCAATTATTCTGACGATTAATCGATTGACCTGGCGATTAATCAGGTAGCCAAATTGGCATTTTTTTCATGTTATTCATTTAATCATGTACACTTTTTCTATACTATATTAGAAATACATTAAAGATGCAAATAACTAATAATCGTTTCATATTTTAAATAAGAAAATAAACATTTTGTTGCCTGAAATGCAATAATGGCGTTTCTTTAGTGAAGCCTTCTAACATCAACATGTGACTTTTTTCTTTTTTTAACAGAATTTGAACCAGATGAAGCTAAAACTTGAACATATTTACAGACAAAGGAGTTGTTTTTAATCTGAAAATCAAAATGTGTCTATTTATCATACAGTTTTGGTTTCTGACTGCTTCAAATTTGTTGTTCTTTCAACAACGATTTCAGCGATTTCTAATTGATTATTAAACGAGTTGACTATTATTTCAACAATTGATTAATCACGATTAATCTGATTAATCGTTTCAGCCCGGATTGGTATAGCCAACACCAAAACGTCTCACTTTGCTCAAACTTTCAATGAAAGTAAATCTATAAAATAAAAACACGAAGAGGGGAAAATGCACCAAAGGGATACGTGTGTTTGGTCGATCATACACTTGCAGAGGGTGAAGTCGGTGTGCGGCAGGTTGGTCAGAGCCTTGAGCAGAATCTGTGAGGTCACTGTAGTCTGGAAATAAGCTGGATTAAACTGGTATCTGTGGGCGAAACAATTAATAACAATCAGAATACATCAGATTGAAAAATAGTTACAGAAAAATAAAGCAACGGTTGAGCTTCAATAACAGTTGAAATGTATATTTGTAAACTAGCTTTATGTCCGTTTTTGAGCAGATTTACTGACATAATTTGCCTCAGTAATTGTCACACAATAACAAATGAAACAACAAACTAGCAAAACTTCTTCCTGACTGATCTACAGCAGGGGTGTCCAAACTTTTACATGAACTACCTTAAAAGCAAAATGTGTATATTTTCTGCTCCTTTTTGGCTTGATTACAACTCTGTGTTGTTCTTTGATCAAATGGTCTTTTCTGAGTCTGTGTACTCCAATTACCAACTATTAATCACGATTAATCGGATTAAAAGCTTAACTACTTTTTGTCCCTAAACATACCAACAAACTTGGTATATTTAGCCAAGTTTACTAAATTAAATAAAGTTGATTTGGATGCAGCAAAGTCATGTTGATTGGAACGAGTTTCCACCTCCAGAACCGCCTCGTTCTCCAGGTGATTCTGAGCAGCCAGGTAACGGTTCGGGTTTCAAACAGCCTCGGTTTCACTTACAGCTTCAGCACAGCCAGGTTCGCCTCCAGATCGTAGGCGTTTTCCCGAGCTTGCGTCTCCACGTAGCGCTCCAGCGTGGTCAGGTTCTCTGGGTTGTACCTGTGAGACGGCAGGAAGTAGGTACCTTTACATTACCAGCTGACTACAGAGGAATATTCAACTTTTATTCACTTTTTTCCCAACATAACATAATTTCAGGTTTAAATTGCTTTTTAATTTTCTTATCTTGTTGCATTTACAATTATGTTTATGTGGCTGCATAAATAGCTGTGCATAATATAAATGTTGTTTTAACTCAACTCTAAAATAAATAAATATTTAAAAAGGGCAGTTTGTTTTTTCACTGGTTTCCTCATATTAACAGCAGCTTGATGATCTGAGACCCATCTTCACCCTTTCAAAATAAAACCACAATCCGTTCCGGTTAGCTGTTCTGCTAACATCTAATGTGTCACGTTAGCATCCCGTAATAACAGGTTTACTGTCAATATGAGATGTAAACCATAACAAAGATAACTGACTGAAGGTTTAACCGTAGCAACAACACTGAAGACAGTGAGTAGCATAAAAACAGTCTATGCTAATGCTAGCTCCGCCGGGTCGTTCATCGGTTCTCGGATCATTGGTACCTATCGATTCCTCGCAGGAGTTTCCCCACGTTCGCCCTCATCTGCTCGAAGGTTGAAGCCATTTGGTCCGAAGTTTCACTGATGATTTTCACGTCAAATTAGCCTTAATGTCACACGTGGGCCAGGAACTAGAAAAGATACCAGGGCGGAGGGAGAAAAAGGTCGGACCGGAAACACAAGGGACAGGAAGACACCGGCCGGAAGTTACTGAATTTTGTTTAAAACGTCACATAGCTTTCAAAATCATTTTTAAAATCCAAATTAATCAAGCAACTAAGTCTAAAGATATACAGTAAAATATTGAAAACATCGCCTCAACTATTTATCACTAAACTGTTACAAATATACAAAGTATTATGGAAATATAATCCTTTAATCCTTACTATGTTTTGTTTATAGTTGCAGGTTCGTAATGGTAGATTTGGAAATTATGTCCCACAAATGAAACTGGTTCCAGTAACAAGTTTAAAATGTAGTTACGTTGCTTATTTTATTTATTTATATTTTATTTTGGGGGGGAATTCTGACGTCTAAGTTCAAAAAATGGATAAATCGTCAAGAAGGCTGCTCGAGGTCAGAGGTCCGGATTCAAAATGGCCAACATGTTAATGAACTCTTTTCACTCCGAGTGTTTCTTTAACATGTAGATTGATGTGTTGCTTAGTGTAGTTAACCTGCGACAATCTGGAAGAAAAAATGATTTCAGATTATTTTATTTACCAATGAAAAGCAATAAATTAACCTGGTCAGAGTTAAAATTGTATTTCTGGTTAAATTATGAATTAAATGTGATTAATCCAAGGTTTTTGGAAAGTTCAGTTTCCATATAAGAGCTTTAAATAGTAGCTTCCTTATTAGATGAAGCACATGAATATCAAAATATCAACCAGCTCATTATTCACATGTTTGTTGTTCACTGTTATAAACTTTGACCTGTGATCTTAAACATTCTAGAAAATGTTCAACTTTTGAAACTCAGAAATGTCTTTGTCTTTTCTAGAACATTTCTGAATGTAATGGAAAAAAAGACTTTAGGAAATTATTTCACTTTTCAAACTCAAAATTTTCCTCGTTTTTTCTGGAAATGTTTTGAAACCAGAAAATAAGTTTAGTCTAGAAAATGTTTTATTTTAAGTTAAAATTGATTCCAAAACATTTCTGAGAATGAACTAAAAGTCTGAGGAAAATCCACCAGTCGGGAAGGTGCACATCCACATGTGTGAGCAGCAGGGGGCGCTGTGAGTCCAAGGAGACGCAGAGTCCTGCAGAGATGTGCCGACACGCCCTGCAGGAGAGCAGAAGCGGGACGCGCCGCTGATGCATTTCGGACGAACAGAAATAGATGTTCTGATAGAACAACATGCTGAGAGTTAGAGCCCGGAGGTCAGCGGCGTGATGTGTTGACATGAATTAAAGATGAGCTGCAGCTGCTGCGTGGATGTAAAGCCGTGGAGGAACTGCAGCTGTAGAGAGAAACCCGAGATCCATGATCCGGGGCTCCGCGTCCGGGGCTCCGCGTCCGGGGCTCCGCGTCCGGGGCTCCGCGTCCGGGGCTCCGCGTCCGGGGCTCCGCGTCCGGGGCTCCGCGTCCGGGGCTCCGTGATCCGGGGCTCCGTGATCCGGGGCTCCGTGATCCGGGGCTCCGTGATCCGGGGCTCCTGACCAGAGTCTGTAATTAATTAAGTTTAAAATGCGGGAGGAGCATCGCGATTAACAGATTATTGAAATAATCGAAATAATTGATTAATCGTTAACTGGAGGGAGAAATTAAAGGTAATTTCCTGAAAGTAGAACCCACTCAGAGCAGCAATTAAACCAAAAACTGGACAAAAATCTAAACATTTATCTGTTAAGATGATCATGAAAACTGTCTTTGCAGAAATGTTTGACCCACAAAACCTTCAAATTCTGTAAAAATAATCTATTTACCACCTTTTTCTGTTCACCTGGTGGAACTGCACCTGCTGAGCTTTTAATACCAACCACTTCTCCAAACGGCATAATGAGAAGCATTGTGTTGAAAGAGACAGAGGCCTCAAATTGCAAAATCTAATTTCTTTTAAGTTATGCTTTATATTGTAACGATTCTGTGTTTTAGTTCTGCTGGTTCTGCGTATTTATTCGAGGCTCGTCTCTGATTGGTGGGACTGCAGCTGCAGTGTCAGCATCTTTATCACAACTGAAGCTAACATCGTTACTCGATTGCACTTTAAAATGTCGACATGCACATGGAAAATAAATAACACATCTAAAAATAGATTCAGGGCAGTAAGTTGGGATGTTCCCTAATATTTGCTTTGAGTTTTTATAAGCTGCAGACGGAACTGATGGAGATTCTCTGAGCTCTGTTTCCTGCAGAGGATCCTCAGTTCAGTCGTCGCTCTCTCTTCTCTCGGTCAATTAATCCGGTGATGGGAACAAACTGTAAAGTAGGTCAGAAGAGGAAGAAACCTGTTGAGGTGTAAAACATCGGCTGCCAGAGGAGAATCAGCTCATCAGCTTCCAGATTGATTGGAGTCATCAGCTGATTAACTTGATGTGTTTCCTGAAGCCTTCCACCAATCACAGCAGAGCGTTGATGGAGACTGATGAGCAGAAAACCCGTCAACATCAGTTTGGGTTCAGACGAGCCCAGAGCGACGCCGAGGGTTCTGGAAATTAATATTGGCATGAAGTTAGAGACAGGATGAAAAACACCTGACTGAGCTGAGATCAGCACAAAACAAGGACAATGGAGCTTTTGAATGAACTTTATGAGTTTACAAAGTTTCTGTGATGAAGACCTGAGGATCTGCAGAGGTTGGTGAAGATGTGTGGTCCTGTGGGCTCTGAACAGATGAGCCTCTGGTTCTGGATCAGCTCTGTTCAATCTGCTCCAATCCAACTCCAGACCGTTTCTCTGGAAGGTCCGGTTCAGTTGCTGAGGTGTGAATGCTAAGCTCATCGACAAACCTGCTGCTTTGTAGATCCAGCTGGTTGAACCCAGCTAACTGTCTGGTTAACCAGCTAACTGTCTGGTTAACCAGCTAACTGTCTGGTTAGCCAGCTAACTGTCTGGTTAACCAGCTAACTGTCTGGTTAGCCAGCTAACTGTCTGGTTAGCCAGCTAACTGTCTGGGTTCGGTTGAATGTATATGTAAAAGCAGACCGGACACCGCTCCAAAAGCAGGAAGTGGACTAAAGCGCAGGGCATTCTGGGTAAATACAACCCAAACAAACATGCTAGCCTAGCGCTAGCAGCAGAAATGGCTACTGGTTTTTATCCAAAGACTAAAGATAAATCCTCCAACACTAAAATCTGACGCCTCCATCTTGTTTCCTTCTGGTGAAGCAAGAAGTTGCTCTCAGTGTCGTCAGAGGTTTTAGTGTCGTTTCCTGCAGTGGTTGTTGGTGCAGTGCCCCCACAGGCCAGGAGGGGAACAGGTTGGTTTGGGTCAGAGCAGCTGGAGGTGGAGCAGATGTTCTGGTTCCTAATCAAACCAAATCTACCAGACGACCAGGTGGAAAAACATCCTAAACGTTTTCTCTCTCTCTCTCTCTCTCTCTCTCTCTCTCTCTCTCTCTCTCTCTCCTTCATCCTTCCTCATCGTGACTCTTCTGATGTCCCACATGATTCTTCTTCTCTTTCCGTTTAGTCCAATCCTCTGCGTCCTCCACCTTCACACCAACTAACTTCATGTCCTTGTTGGTTTTCTTCTCAGCCTCCTGCTGAATCACATCTTTTATTCCGACCGTCATGATTCCTGTTAACTTCTTTATTGACCCATTTTTTTTTACTGAACAACTGCATCATCACTTTTGTAAAACATTTATGACTGCATCTTCACTGTAGAAATGAATCCCACTCATCCTCCTCATCCCCAAAGTTTTAGGCGAAGCTGTGAGTCTGCGTGTTTCTCCTCTGCTGAATGTGTTTTTGTCTCGGCTGTTTCTGTCTTTGTCTCCCTGCTTTCCGTTTTCATCCTGCTGCCGTGCAGCAGTCAGGCTTTCGGAGCCGAAGTGACGGTTCGTATTCACCTCCTGCTTTCTGCTCGCGCTGTGGTCTGTTGTTCTCGGCGTGTTTCTGTCTCAGCTCTTCGTGTTTCTCCGTTCTAATGCTGAGGTGCCAAGCATTGATTGATGATCCCATTGTCACTCATTGTGTTCTTGCCAGAGCCGCATCACTTCCTCCTCCACAGCTTTGCATTTGCTTGACATTTCTATTTATATTTTTATTCCTCCAATCTTCAACTTACACTCCGCAGATCATTTGTTTCCTTTTCCAAACTGTCTTCTCTTTCAATTTAATCAGCGTCTTGTTTCAGTTTCCAGCTGGAAATCTCCAAATGAGCCAGAATCATTTCTGTTTTCTACCTGAACTGGGTTAAATCTGAGTCACCCTGAAATCAATAAGCCATTTTCCTGCGGTAAATTAGAAATGCCAACATCTTCACACCTTATTTTTTACGTGTGAACTGAAGTGGAGCAGTCTGAAGAGAAAGCTTCCCTCTGCGTTTAAAAATCCCTGCGCATGAATTCAAGCTGTTTCTGTTCCAGGAAATCTTTGTCAGGCTTCAAAAGAAATTTATACAACTTATATCAGCAAACTGGAAACATCATGTGAGTCTGGGGGTCAGAAGCACCAATAAAAGGCTTTTATTTACAGTCATGTTTATCTGAAAACTGGACTTTATCTTTAGCAAACCGTCTGATGTGTGCAGCGGTTCAAGCTGGATCCACTGGATTATTTATTGAATCTACTTTATCAGGCTCTTTGTTCGTATCCGGCTGAAGTCGTGTATTTCAGTGGATCCTTCGCCAAACGATCAGTCTGACTGTAAACGGCCCTTCGCTGTTATTGTTTACATCCAGAAATTTTGCGTTGCAGGGAAAAAACACGATGAACCCTGGAGATGAAGGAATTATTAATTCAGCGCAAAGGGAAAAACATGCAGGAAAACCATTAAAGAAAATTCAAAACCTCTTTTGGTTTCAGCTGATTTCAGAGATCAGTTGGTTTCTGTCTGCAGCCAGACAGAAACCAACCTTTTCTATTTGTAGTGTTGACAGTAGCAAAGCACCGCGTCCTTCTTTCTTCTATCTATCAGGCGAACATTTAAGATTTAGCGCATTATATTGCTAACATAACAGCTAAATCTCCAGTTTGAGCTCCTGGAAAGTCTTTGTGTTGATTTCTGCAGCTTATTTTTGTGGAAAACAAACTTCATTAGACAAAAAATGGATTTCTCCCAACGTTTGTTCTGTTTTGTTTGTGTTCTCACTGTTTTACATTGAACTCGTCTTTGTCTTATCGCTTATTCCTTCCAGTTTTCTCTTTTATTTCTTGCCTTTCACCTTTTTTCTCCAGACTCACCGCTTCCTGCTTTCAAGGCAGATCTCCAGTTGTCCCTCTTCCACCTCCTCTCTGCTTATTCAAGCTGGCAAGGCCACTTATCACAATTTAATTTACTTTCCCAGCATGGCGGTGACTGTGTGTGTGTGTGTGTGTGTGTGTGTGTGTTAGAGAGAGAGAGAGACAAAGAAAAAAAAAGCAGAGCCACACATTTGGACGAAAAAGGGAAAGTGGCCTGAAATCATCTTGTGTCAGATTGAATTTAGATGTCATGCATCATGTGGAGCTTCTGGTGGATTGAGAGGATGAGGATGTTTGCTTTCCTGTTACAAAGATACACAGAAGAAGAAATAATTCAAAATGTAGAAACATGTTGGTGAGAAATCTCTTGTGTACATTACTGGAGAAAAACATTATCTGTAATGCAAGGGCTGTATATGAATCAACATGAAAACAAAGTAAATGCAGCAGATTGAGCTCATTTTCATGTTTCTCCACCATCAGCAGAGTTAGCAGCATGTATGTGAGCTTGATTGACAGCACTGAGACCCGGCCTCCTGGCTCTGATTGGCTGGTTTTCATTGGGAACGTTGCTTTGATCAGACAGTAGCTCAAGGTGGATCAGATCGATCTTTCCACAACAAACTGTTACAACATGGCGACGGTTTCAACAAACATGTAAAAACATATTTTTTTTTATAAAAGTTACAAACTGCAGCTTTAATGTTTCTGATGTCTGGAAATTTTCTGGATTTTCCAGAATGTAGCGTCACAAGTCAGCAAGCATTGGCCATCACCTAGCAACCCGGTCTGAATTCCAACATGTTTGGTCAGCTGGTTTTACCGATGCTGGAAAATATCAATTTAAGTGATTTCTTGATCCTTTTCTGCAATGATATATTTTTTATGTCTTGTTTTAGTTTTTTTTTGTTTTTCTGAGGATGTCATGAAAAACGTCAAACTAAGCATAAACCTGTAGAGAAAACCTTTCTCAAGACGCACAGAAGCAGCTGAAGAATTAAAATGCATTCTGTGTCACAGCCTTGAGAAAACAAAAACATTTTGAGGTGGAATCATTCATAATGTCAACAGTTTTATTAAAAAGGCTTGACATAAACCCAGGGAACTGTGCACCACTGTAGAGGCGTGTCATCCTAACCTCCCGGCGGAGCATCGTCACAGGAATAAGCAAAGGAAGGAGTGGATTTGTGGAGAGAGCTGCGTGTAAACCCTGATGGGCTCTGGAGGATTTAGCGCTGCTGATCGACTGTTTGCAGGCTGCTCAGTCAGCAGCAGACTGAAATGTGGCGCAGGCCTTAAGTAATTGGTTCTGCTGGAAGCTCTGACTGATGGACCCTCTGCTCTCCACTCAGCATTCAGTCATCGGGTTACCAGAGTCGGTGCCAAACATGATGAAATCCATTTTTGGATATTAAAGGGAGCTTTTTTGCTATTTTACATCATGTCATAATGTTACTCTCTCATCAAAAACACACCTGAAGTGTTTCCTCACACAGCAGTCCTCCCCCACTTGGCTCCTTCAGACTAGCCAGCAGCAATTAGGAAGCACCTGATGGAACCTCTCAGCTCATCCTACAACTACTTTCCAGCTCAAAGCTCCTAAGAAAACTTTTAAGCAAACAGCATAATGAGGACCATTGTTGTGATCGCTTCCTGAAATCAGAGGGTCGGAAAGAGCAGGAGCTTCTTAAAGAGACAGAGACATGATGTCATACTTAGCTTGCTTACAGAAACAGACAAAGGATATCTATATATTAAGTTTGAAATCAAATATTTATTTTCCAAACGAAATATTTAATATTTAAACGATACATTTCATTTTAAGCTAAACATTTAGCATGCCAACTAAATAGTTGGTTGCTACCTAAATATTTAGCCAACAGCTACATAGTTAGACATGTATATATTTAAACATTTAGTTGCAAAATTAAACATTTTGCCTGTCAATTTCATATTTTGGAATTCTGACATGTTTCCTGATTTTCTGTTAAATATAAGAAATGCCAACTATAAATATTCTGGCATTTTTCTTTTGGCGCCCCCTCTCGCTGGCGCCCTTGTGGGTGCATATAAATATACCCGGTTTGTGCAGCACTACTGACCTCCATCTCCTCTTAATCCTCCCTTCTCCTGACTTCTCATCCATCCGCGCCCCCGAGGTCCTCCGCGCTCCTCCTCCCCCGCCCGCCTGCGCGCTCTGACGGTGTGTGTGTGTGTGTGTGTGTGTGTGTGTGTGTGTGTGTGTGTTTGCTGCTGGGAGCGAGTCGAGCAGCGGAGGACACTTTCCCCTCTTCATCTCCTTCACTCCAACATGCTCACTGCTTCGGCTGCGGACCGGCTTTAGATCACGCGGTAAGAAGCTTCTCCTTTTTGCGCATTTTGTGGGGTTCGGTGCAGGTGCGCCTTTCTGTTGTGCGCACTCCATGCGGGCATCCCTGGCTGCTGATTCTGGGCCATGTGGAGCAGCTCTGCTGCTGCTGCTGCTGCGTTGATCTGGGATGGATCACAATGAAACATCAGCGGTTGTTTGTTGGGGGTTTTGCGCTCCGAGCGCAACCTCGTCCCGCCGTTTGCGAACTTTAAGGAGCGGGAGTGAAACCTTTAAGGGCGCTGTTGTGATTTTTGTGTGTGTTTTGCTCGCTTTGTGACGCTGATATCCGGTTTAATTTGCGCTCTGCTCCCGGAGGGGCTCGATCCTCGGACACCGAGGATCGGAACCAAACTCTGGGTTCGGGAAGGAGAGAAACTCAGCCAGTCGATATAAAAACAAAAATCACAGTAAGTTTGGTGGAAACACGCAGCATCCCGCACGGGTTTGGTGGAGCTGCTTCCTGGCTGGAGTAAACCTCAGATTTCATTGATGCGCCTCTTGGAGGAGAGGTTGGCTTAAAAAAAGAGAATAATAAAGATGAATAATGAATCCTCCCTGTGCTTTGATGTATTTAGCATCTTTAGCACCAGAAACCTCCTTTGTGTCCCAGTGGATCTGCTCGGACCTCCCATCCGAACAGCTCCATAAAACTGCCATTTTCCCATGTTATTCATGTTTTCAGCCGGTTTTGCACAAAAGAATCCACTTTCACTCAGTGCTGCTCGCTGCACCTCATGTCACACTTTAAAAGCGACGCGTTTCGCTGAATCTGCAGCTCTGAGGTGTGTTTTGGTCCGTGGTGCAGGGCTGCAGGGAGGAACAAGCTGCATGAAGTGTGACTGTAGTTTCAATGAGGAGTCTGCGGCTGCAGCAGCATGCATTAGAGGGGATCCTCCTCCTGCTCGCAGAAGCTGCAGCGGGGCTTCCCTGGGCTGTTCCTGCTGTTGGTGGGGCTTCCCCAGCAGCAGATGCAGCGTGTTTTGCTGCTGAAGTCCTGGTCAGGCTCGGTTCTTTCTGCTCTGCTGGGAGGACTGATGTTTCCTCTTCTTTGTCCTTCAACAACACGATGCTCTGGATTCACTGCTTGCAGACTGATGCTTGCTTCCTCAACATATTTATTGTTTTATGAGCCATATCCAATTACTGCTCTACTTTTTCTATCGCCTGTTGGATTATTTATTACACCCCCTGTTCTGTCTCTCCTCTGCTGGAAAAGAGAAAGTCTCCATGTTTTCTGTTTCCTTTAACCCGCGTTGAAACCTTCAGGCACCAGGAAGCAAAACACACCTGGGAGCTGCCGATTCAGCGAAATGCGTCGCTTTTAAAGGGCGACCTGAGCTGCAGTGAACAGCAGCGAGTGAAAGTGGATTATTTTCATCCTCACACTCCCAGATTTAAACGTGGCTCAGGGGAAAAGCCCAGACAAACCCACAGCCCCTTAAAGCGCCTGCCTGGTAGCGATGACAGAGCAGAGAGCGGTTATGTAACATTTATCAGCTCTAATTTACATCTTATCTGCTGCTTGACTTCTTTTAGCCTCCTTTAGCCTCCTTTAGCCCCGTTTAGCCTCCTTTAGCCCCGTTTAGCC
>VMRN01000123.1:533094-560215 GCA_010277015.1 Poeciliopsis turrubarensis
TTTAGCCTCCTTTAGCCCCGTTTAGCCTCCTTTAGCCCCGTTTAGCCTCCTTTAGCCTAACCCTAACCCTCTGCTAGCTCGGCTAATCTCCCTCTTTGCTAGCATATGTAGCTAACTTTATAGAAGTCTCGCGCCGTTAGCTTCCCCCGAGGTTTTCCACATAAATCACAAATCGCTAATTAACTGTCTGTTTTGTAATGTTATTTGTTCATCGTCATTTGTTTTGACGTTTTCGGATTTTTACTGTTAAGTTCAAGTTCAAAATGCTTTTATTTTGAAGGGGCCGCAATTTCGTTTGCGTCTACGTCACGTAATCACGTCGAGGCGCCATGATGGACGTTGGGAGAATTGAACTGTGATTATTTATCTCAGAATATCTTCTATGACTTCACTGGGTTAAAAATGATGCTTTTACATTTCTGACCTGAGAATTAAGCCCAGCTTGTTAGGCCCCACTGAGCTGTCCAAACAGTTGCCTGAAGAATTTGGGGTTTGACGTTACTTATTCCAGTCAGAATGTAATTGGAGATATCTTAGTTAACAAATATGACTAATCTTACACCAATTTCAGACACCTGGAATGTAAACCGATTTTATGTTACAACGGCTTGCCATACAGAGTCTGGGCGTCAAACTCCAGTTCTGTAAGTTTTGGATGTTTTTTCTGCTTTAATCCACACAAATCAAATGAAATGATCATCAATCGGAGTCTGCTGAGGTTTCAACCATTTGTGTTAGAAAACACTGGTCCCAGTTTCTGCTTTTCTAAACACATTCATCCAACCTGAAAGGTTTATTTTCTCCACAGGGATTCTTATGTTATGCCACATCAAACACATCACACTAATCTTAAAAAAACCCAACATATCAAAGTGACAGTGATTCTCTGTGGGTTTGTTCTGCTCACTGTTTTGTCCTCTTCCCCGTCTCTGGTCCTGATTGATCTCTGGGGACATTAGCACAGCGTTTCTTCCTCTGTGGCTCCTTAGTTACAGAAAAGATGTGGATGGCTGTCTTTCTGAGAGGAGGAGCGTCACAGTATCTTAACCTCACCGGGGGATTGGCTGTTTTCCTGCAGGACAGATAGTTGCCTTTTGCTAATGTGGGAGTCCTGCAGCGAGATCGCTCCCTCTGGCTTGGTGTAAAGAGCAACAGGAATCTGGAGGATGGTTTCCAGCGTGCGCCTCGCTGTGGTTTCGTTTTCAGGAAAGAAGTGATGAACAGATAAATAAAAGCCTCCGGGACGGAAATGAGGAAGTTTTACGGCACCTAAATTATCTTCTGGAGTTTGTCTTGAAGCAGAGATCATAACTTCCAGTCCTCAACGTTCAGGATTCACTCCCATCAGCCCTGTTTGGTCCACCTTAATCCAGATCCAGACTGTTTTAATCCAGCTCCAGTCCGGCTGCCCAGAAAGTCCAGTTCGGTTGGTGAGGTGTGGATGCTAATCGACCTCTGACCTCTGTCCTCCAAATCTTGGCCTGAGTTTGGTTGAAGTGAACTCTGGTTCGGTTTGAATACATATGTGAATGCCAAGCGGACTGGAAACCGCTCCAAAAGCAGGAAGTGGACTACAGGGCAGGGCATTCTGGGTAAATACAACCAAAACAAAGCATTAGCCTCACGCTAGTGGCAGAAATGTCTCATGGTTTTTGACAAAAGACAAAAGAGAAATCCTCCAACCGCTGAAATCTGACGCCACTCCATTATTGTCTACATTTCATGGAGAGAGACGCTGTGGTCAGTGTCTTCTTTATTACTATGTGGAGAAACTCCCATTAGCTTTTCCAGGGAAACTCCTTCCAGCTTATAAACAATAAATTATGGAGTATCTATAATTATCTTGCAACCCAGAAAAGGAATTAGAACAAACTTAGAATCCAGAGGAACTCGCCTCACTAGCTTAGAGCCACATCATCATCAGAACAGGAATCCTGAGGAAACCCCAACTAGTTTATAAATTACTAACTACTTATTCTTAAACATGGGAACTTTTATATAGTTTAATGTTTTCTTCTTTTGCTCTTTCCTTTGGTTTGTGTTTCCTTCTAATTCCTGTAAAGCACTTTGAACTGCCTTGTTGCTGAAAACATGCTATGCAAATAAAATAACCTCCAGAGGTTTTGGTGTCGTTTCCTTCAGTGGTTCTTGGTGCAGCGCCCCCACAGGCCAGGAGGGGAACAGGTTGCTCAAAGGGTTGGGTTGTGTTTGTCCTTAATGTGTCAAGTCCTGATAATGACCCCGTTATTTAAATCGAATGTGATTTCACATTGTGCGTTTCTACAAGTGGACTCTGTCAACAAAGCCACGATGGTGGCAATCTTTGCTCCCATTGGACAGAAAGCAACAATCCACATCAGGCTGTGTGACCTTCCTCAGGCACCTGCTTGCTGGGCTTTTTGTTTCTATCTTTAAGAAATTTCTGTTTGTGTTTCCTGCCAGACTTGTTGAGTGGTTCGGTTGAAACGTGACGTTGTCTTTGAGGGTCAGCTGGTGAGATGCAGCTGCTGAAGTCATGTTTAAGTGAACAAAGCCATTTTTCTGGTTTCATTTCCCTCTCAGGATTTGAGCCGTCGCTACAGGATGCCTTCTTGAGAAAGGGAAAGGTGGGTTGCTGAGACCCTGATCTCATCTTTTGACTGCTGGGCGCCGTTTTATTGAAATGTAAAAGTTTAGAGATGAAAGTTGTGCCACAGATGATCTACAAGTTTCAGTTTAAGCTTCTCTTGATTCAGATTCTGCAAAAATAAAAAATAAATCTACCATTAAGCATTGAAAAGTTTTTCTTTTAAATTTTCATCAGAAATGATTCTGATGATTCTGTCTGACCTAAAACAAGAAAAGTTCAATCTGAGTTAACTTCACTAGTGAGGAAAAAATGTCTTTTATTAGGTGTCTGCAAATATCTAGTCCAACAATAAATAACATTTTCAAATTTACTCTTTTAATCAAGTGTTAGTCCAGGACCTTATGCAGAAATTAAGCTCTTTCCAAACTGATTGTGACTGAATAATTTCAGAGGATTTGTGCGCCTGTGTGAACTCCGGCAGCGCTCCTCATGATGCAGCAGACATGCAGGCGCTGCAGCAATGCTGCATCATTTATGAGGCGATAATGGTGGAGTTGCAATGACCGCCTGCCGAGAAGCGTCTGAGCGGCTCCTCCGCCATCAAATCCCACTCTGCTACCATCAACATCACATGTCAACACACACACACACACACGCACGCACGCACACACACACACACACACACACACACACACACACACACACACACACACACACACACGCACCTGGGCGCTCTGTAAATCATCGCTCTCTACTTTCTGTGCCATTATTATGTTATATAACCAGAGGAACTGCAAACCGTTTGAGTCTTTCCATTTTCCAGCTTCCTTCCTCCACTTCGCTGAACTCTCAGTGAAATGTCCTGTAATCTGTTTTATTCCCTGTGAAATAATCATATATTCACGTAGAGATTATTATATTTTGTCTTGATCACTGAAGCACCAAACAAATAAGTCAATTATTTTAGATGTTTTTTTTAGTTTTGTTTTTTGATTTTCATAGATTTACACTGGAAACAGTAACAAGATTAACATAAAGCATAAAACAAAATTCACCTTTTTGCAAAAAGACATTTTTAATTGTCACTACGTGGTCCTTGGGTCACACGGACCCAAGAGAGACATAGACAGAGAGTGGCGGAGAGAGAGCCTAGGTAACAGGAAGGTTAAGAAAATCTGGCCTTTTGACGCTTTAGAAAGAAAGTGAGACATTTTCTAAGCTGCATAAATTCTTTTATTCTGACCTGAATATGAATTTTTGAATTAAACAATGTATTAATATTATTGAAATACTGTGGTTGACCAATATAAAGTAATAAGCTTAAGATATTTTTAATTTATCAGTAGCTAAACAGCAGCTATCACAAAAAACGTTTTACATCTTTTTCAAACGAAGTCAAATTATAATGCAAATAATCTAACTTTTCCCCCTAGTAGAGTATCTTATTTAGGCTGTGATGCCTTTTTTCCATTTTCCTGCACTTCCTGCTGCAGCTGTTCCACATTCCCTCTGATTTGGTTCACCTGTTTTCCTCCATCGTTCTATTTGCTGGATTCTTCTTCTGGTCTCTTCCTGTCGTCTCTGCCAGTCAGTCTTCTTCATCAAACCTTCTTTGGTTCATTAGTGCCTCCCTGCCTTTATTTGGCACCTGAAAACACCAACCATGACAGTAAATGATCACCAATCCACTCATGACGTTTCCACTCTGCTGTTCATGATGTGTCAGCTCCTTGTATGGTGAGTAGTTCCCACACACCGCCGCCGTTGTTCCGCATCCGTAACAAATGATGTTTAAACCAGTTCGTTCCTTTTGGGCTCCTGCTGAAATGTTTTATTTAGTCAGTATAGATTGAAAACAGTTGTCTTAATTTATTCAAAAACAAAACGAAGGTATTCATTATTACCTAACGGTTCCCTGTAAGGAAAACAGCAGCTATGCCTGCTGAACGCTTGCAAACACAATGAATTATTAGTGGATGAATCATGAATCCAATCCAGCGCCGCAATGACGCCTCCAGATTTTTAGTTTTTTCAGCATCACTTCATTTCTACCTCAGATATGTAAGTGAATTAGTTGGTTTTAAACTCTCATATTCATTAATTATAGGAACAAGAGCAAACTGCTGGCTGCTCACCAGCTGGATGCTGTCTGCATTTGATTAGCAGTTTCCTCTGATCACTGCTGAAGATTTGCTTTGATAAATGTCATCTCCAGGTTTGTTTTGGCTCCGGGTTCAGGGCGGCTCTGTGGTTCGTCCTCAGGGCTGCGGGGCATGAAACCTCTGGGGGCGTGACACCTCTGGGGGCCAGCTCACAGCCAGCATCTGGTTTAGCTGCAGGTTCTGTTCTGTTTTCTTGTTGTCATCTTCGTTTATTCAGATTTACTCATTCATCCTTTTATCTTGCTTTTTTCTGGCTTCATTCAGTTCAACTGTTTTTCTTTAGTTTTTCATTTTTTATCACTTAAACTGCAAAGAAATTTGTTAAAATGATTGAAATACTGTGACTAACCAAATTATTTAGTCTAGTTTCACAAAAATACAAAATCATACAAACTGTTTTTGGCCTAGTTTCCAGTGCAAATGTATTGAAATACGACAAAATCAACTTATAAGTAAGTTTTCAGCAAGATAAATAGCTTGTTTTAAATGAATAATTTCTTAATATTGATTAAAAGCTCTGGTTTCATTGGCAGATTATCGAAATAATTTAGCATTTATAATATAATTAGTGAAATGTACTCGCTGCTACATGTTATAATGGCGGAGAAACAACTTACTGTATCCGCCGCCAGCGGTGGCTAAGCTAACTAGCCTGGCATTCATGCTAATAGGTTCTTCTTCTTGAGTTTTATTGGCGGTTGGGTAGGTGGCGACTCTACCGCCACCGACTGGTGCGGAGTGTGAACTACGTGAGCGCTGAGGTCCATTTCCTGGCTCTTCTTTTTCTTTTGCTTTATTTTAATTCCTAGTTGGCACTGGGAGATGTTGTGTCTCTATATGGTGACAGTTTCAACAAATATGTAAAAAATATTTTTTGTAATAAAACTTGCGTAAAATCATATTATAAAATTAAATAAAAACAAATATATTTCTTTGGTCACTGATGTCTACAAAGAGGCATTCATTGTTGACCATATTAGCAATTTCATTTCATTCATACTTCTGTATTTTCCTCTCCTGATTTCCATTTCAGCTTTTACCTCCCATTTTGTCCTCTTTTCTGTCGTTATCCTTTAACATCTCTTCCTTTTGGTTCACTCTTAATTTTCTCTCTGCAGTAACCTCCTCTCTGTTCCCACACTCCACTCCTCCGCCTGTCGGAGCTATCTGTCATCCTGTGATCCGAGGTGCTGCAGCAGTGTTGGAGGGCTCTTGTGTGGGCAGGTTCATGCTGGATCAGCTCCAAGTGCACCGCAGGTTAGAAGAACAGGGAATCCACAACTCTGAGTTCGTAATAAAGCAATTTATTTTCAAACCTCGCTTAACAGGCAGATTTGACTTCATGTCAGATCAAAATTAACTCCTCATTTGATTCAAATCCTCAGACTAAAATATTAACTAGATTTTTTATTTTTCAACCTGCATTTAACTCTGAGAATAAATGAGTTTTTAGGGCTGCGATAAAAGCAATGGTTTTATAGATCTCAGTGCTCTGGGTGAACATTGGAGCTATAAACAAGGGGCCAAATCAAGGTGCTGCAACGTGATTAAGACTCTTAAAATCAAGCACTAAAAGTTTAAATGATATTCCGACTTAGAGAGGAAACCAGTTTCTGCTGCATTGCTTTTTTCCAGCTGCTGCATTTTCTTCAAAACCTGAAGTGCATTAATTGAGAAAAACATTTTATTGGCAGCTGATCCTGTTTGTCGTTTTAAAAGGGACCTATTTCTAAAGAGTAGGCAGCTGCGTTGATGCCTCATCAAAAATACTTCCAATGTAAGAAAACATTTGGAAAATGTAGTTTTAAAGCACAGGTGTCAAACTCCAGTCCTCCAGGTGTCCTGCAGGTTTTAGATGCGCCACAGCTACAAAACACTGGAATGAAATGGCTTAATTACCTCCTTGTATAGATCAGATCTCCAGAGGTTTAATGACCTAATTATTCAGGTGCAGCAGAGGCTCATCTAAAGGACAGCCTCTGCTGGAGTTTGAATGGAAAATGTACATTTTGGATGTTTTTGTACTTCCATTTGGGCTTCTACTGCCTCTAAAAAAGACCAAGAGTTTAAAAACACAGGCTTTTTTTTTTTTTACTTAATGTTTTAGTGACTGGAAAATAAACCTTTTTAAAAAGCAGCAGACGCTGCCGTGTTACCTAGCAACCCAAGCAGAGTTCCAGCACTTTACCTAGCAACCCAATCTGACCACCAACATGTTTGGTCAGCAGGTTTTACCGCCGTATGCATTGTACAATGGCTGCTGGAAAAAGACAAGTGTTTTGTTAACTTACTGCAATCCTGTTGGTTGTACAGGAGGCCCCATTTCTGCTTTTCAAATATGTACAGATTTATATTTGTGTATCTGCAGCCATTTTCACATGCGAGTATAAACAGTCAGTTGGGGGCTGGGGGGTGGCCAGCAGCAGCTTATTTGGATTTAAAGTGACAGAGGCCCTAACATGGATTATTCTGAAAGAAGCTCCTGAATAAAATCTGATTTAAGAATGACTTTGTGCAAAAAACCTTGCTTTGTATAGGCCACAGACCTAACTTAATGAGTTCAAGGAAGAATAATGAGTCAGTTCACCTTCCAGGTTCTTCACCTGGAAGGTCAGGTGCTCCAAACAGCACAGAGCTGCAGAACAAGCAGCTTAGTGATGAATAAAGATGATTCTTATGGTGTTTGACCTCAGTGGGTCTCATTCAGAGTCCATCCAATTAAAATGTAAAGCTGGTCGCAGTTTGTAATCATAATGTGGGATGCATTGATGATGCAATGATTTGAAATCCTAAAACAGAGTTCATACACTGCAGCTTTAGTGAAGTCCTTTCTTCCACTGTGGGATTAGATGCTGAATGACTGGATGCTGCTGCATGGTGGGACCTGAATCCTGATTGGTTGCTTGATGAGCCTAATTAAATCATGCTGAAGTTAATGGCGCCACAGATCACTCACATTTTGGTCTCTGTAATGTTGCATTCACACCAGCCATGTAGCACACTTTGATCCAACTCCAGTCCATTTGCTTAGAAAGTCCGGTTCGGTTGTTGAGGTGTGAATGCTAAGCTAACTCTGAACCGCCTGCAAGCCTCAGTCTGCAGCTTTAGTAAAGTCTTTTCAGTTGAAGTGAACGCCAAGTGGACCAGAGACTGCTCCAAAAGGAGGAAGTGAACTACAGCACAGGGCATTCTGGGTAAACTCAAACAAACAAAAGTGTTAGCATAGCGCTAGCAGGAGAAATGACTCGTGATTTGTAGCTAAAGACTTAAGAGAAATCCTCTAACCGATAAAAATTGAAGCTTCCAGTTTAGTTTCTCTTTGGTAAAGAAAGAAGTTGCCAGTTTTCTTCTGAAGTTTTCCTTCAGTGGCTGTTGGTGCAGCGCCCCCAGAGGCAAGGAGGTGAACAGGTTTTTCAAAGGCAGAGAGAAAGAACCACAGCGGCTGAACAAACATTACAACTTTGGGTCCAAACAAACTGAATCTACTGGACGGAAAAGTGTGAGTGTGATGGAGAGCTTGTACTAAATTAATTAAAGTCCACATATTTCCTGGCATTAGCATCATAACACGAAGAGCTGCGACTGTATTTTATTTTAAAATTGAAATAAAATCTGGTACCAGTTGCTAATTTCTGTTTTTAGTTATCATGATGGATTTTATCCAATCTGTAGATTTTAATGTTTCTCTTCGAAATACTTAAAAATCCACTGAAGCGAAGTAAAGTTACCAAAAATGATTCTGGCAGCACATCTCTGAACCTCCCACTCGTCCTCAAGCTGCTCCAGTCCGCCACGTCTCTCAGCTTTTGATTGGCAGGAAGTGAATGTTTTCCTGGAGGATCATCAGGAGACGAAGAGACATCAGCAATTTGTTGAAGACATTCAGGAGCCGACAGAAACACTGAATGAATCCAAGGTTGTTTGGAGATTCCCGTTTTACTGCAGTTGGATGTTGACGGGCGGCGTTGGACTTGCAGACGTCACACCGGTCCACCCCACCGGTCCACCCACACAGCCACTGGTCCGGGTCCAGGATGTGTCCCACCAGCTGGCCTCTGATTGGCTGGCGTCCCGGCGTCGCTGCGGGCCTGTTACATCCTCATCCATCAGACCAAACGCTTCCTGGTTCACATCTCCTGCAGCTTTTGCTTATCTGAGCACCGAGATCCGGCAGGTTGAGAGGAAAACCCCGTTTTCGAACTGTGAAGAGAAAATTCAGAGCTGAATGAAAGTTTGTGGAGACCTGAGAGGAATATGGAGCTGCAACTGATGATTTAAGAAACGGATTAATCTATTGATCATTTGGATGCTCAGTTGATAAAAAATTCGACACATTCTGCAGATTTTTCATTTAACCACTGAAGACTGCTTCTTACGATATTTGAAATGCATTAAAAGATTCAAATAAACATTCAGTTCCCCTTTTAAAAATGAAAATAACCATTTTATTGCTTAAAATGCACCAGCAGCATTACTTTGGATATTTTGCAGCTCGGGCCTTTCATCAATGCAGTGCAGGAATAATCTGGAGATTATTTTTGATTTACTGATTTCTAATTGTATAGAAAAAGATGTTTAACAGGAGATTAAAACATTCCTTTCTTTTTTTTTTACCGAATTTGAACTGGTGCTTGACAAGTTCTGGGCTCAACATCTCCACATTTCCTCTTCATCTTAAATGCAAAATGTTTGCTTTAAAGCTCTGACTTAATTTCTGCTCTGCGTTGTTGACAGTTTTTAAGTCGGATCACAAAACTCTGATCTTTGTCTCAGAACGTCTGAGCTGTCAGGTCCGATTGTTTTAACTGCAACGCGACTGAATTTTATAGACTGAACCCAACAATCAGTCTGTCAGTGACTACTCTTCCTCCTCTTCATCAGTTCTGCTCCCGTCTTTAAAATGAACCGAGTTGTTGTCTCAAACATCAGAGGTCGAGTTGCAGCGTTTAAAATGTCATCCCACCTCCGCACACGGTGACCTCACTGAACCGGTCAATGATCTCATTAAACCGCCGGTAATTAGTCAGAGAGGAGCTGCGGCTGCGTGTGTGTGTTTGGATTTATGATGTGTGTTCAGGTTGGCAGCACAGAGACGCTCCACAGTCTGATGCGTCAGTCCGTCTGCGCCGAGCAGCTGCTGCAGTTTGGTTTAATCCGTGTAAAACAAAATCACTTCAGTTTCTGCTGGATGCAGCAACGTGAGGGTCGGGATTCTTAGGAGAACCAGGAATGTCCTGCAGTTTTTATGTTTTATCGATTTCACCTCAACGTTTAAAACTTGCCATGATTTGTTTTGATCCGAAGCTTTTAAATGCAAGCAAAACGCAGCGTCACTGTTTCTGTGCAATGATCAGTGTCTGCTGGTGTGAAAGCAGATGGTTAGTGAAATCTTTTGACTTGTGCAGACCCATCATGTGGAACAAGCTCAGGTAACGTCTGCACCTGCTCATCCAGCTTCACAATCATCAACAACGGAGGGAGGAGAGAGACGCTTTCTAGCTGGAAACTCCATCACTGTTTGGAGTTTGTCGACTGCGGTTCTTTTTATCAAACCAACCAAACCCTTTGAGCAACCTGTTCCCCTCCTGGCCTGAGGGGGCGCTGCACCAACAACCATTGCAGGAAACGACATGAGACTGAACACAACTTCCTTCTTCACCAAATGGAAACACAGATTGAGCAAAACCAGATTTCAGCAGCAGGAGGATTTCTCTTTGTCTTTGGCTAAACATTATGACCCCTTTCTCCTGCTAGCGTTAGGCTAACATGCTTGCATTTACCCAGAATGCAACCTGTAGCTCATTTCCTGCTTTTGGAGCGGTTCACTTACTGAACCGAGACCGAGGTTTGTAGGACCAGAGTTAGCATAGCATTCACAGCTCACCACCTGAACCGGACTTTTCAGATAAATGGACTGGAGTTGCATTAAACTGGGCCTCAAACAAATGATGCCGCCAACTTTTTTCCGTAATGATGACTAGAGAAGCTTTCAATGCCAGTAATCTTGACTTTTTTCCAGTTCCTGCTCTGACAGAAGTTTTCTTATTTGAGTTTATCCTGGAGGGATATGTGAGGATGTTGCTCTGGGTTCACATGAGGCCATTTGATCCCTGACTTGCAGTGATAAATGTGAGGCTGAGTGTCAGCTGGAGTTGTGGTTGTTTTGTGTTGTTGGTGTTGTGTTTCTTATCTGACAGGCTGCCTGCGCCACGTCTGGTTGCTCCGCCTGATAACTGGCTGCTGTTGCTGCTCTTTTAACAGGCCCGTTCACAGCTACACCCGTCTCATCTCACTCCAAATGCCACTCCGTTAGCGAGTGGTTCAGAAGAAAGTCTGGAAAGCCCAAAAGGGACATTTATCAAATCTGAGCGATGAATATGTTTGCGTTCCAGCCTCTGGGGTGCGAGGGCTTGCTGCTGCCTTTTCTGTTTGGTGTCGAAAACAAAACGCAAGCGGCTTTCATCTAACGGTTCAATCACATGAACGATAAAGATTTTAAAAGATTAGGTTTCAGATGAATTTTATAGCTTCTTCTTGCTGATTTGAGTAAACCCTCAGTCACACGTGTCAAACTCGAGGCTCGTGGGCCAAATCTGGTCCGCCGTAGCTTTTTATGTGACCCTCTAGCCTCCAGAGGAAAATATAAATGGAACCTTCAAAATGTTTTACATTTAAGCTATTATTTTGTTAATGTAATTTGAACTGAAGTTACTGCTTTAGCATTAGCTTCCAGTGAATTCAGCACTGGTGTAGTGCTTTAGCTTTAGCAGAACTAAAGTTGACAATTAGTGCTTTAGCTTTAGCAGAACTAAAGTTGACAATTAGTGCTTTAAGTTTCAGAAAATTAATCTGGGATCTAGAAAAGTAACTTTAAGGTTTACAGAAAGTAATCCATAGGTTCCTGGAAAATAAACTCATGTTATGGAAAGTAACCTGTAATTGTTTTAGAAGGTGATTTGCATGTTTCTACAGATTATTATTGTTTCCGGTTTTCGTTGCATCCGTCAAACGTTTTTTGCGTAAATCGTGTGACGGACCGGCGTGTGATAAAAGAGGAGCATCCATCACCAGCCTGCAGCTGGAATCGACTGTAATGTGTTGTCAGCCGGGCCCCAAAAAGCAGTTTATAGTTGAGTCTTTATTGTTTCACAGTCGCTGTCACAGCCTGAGATGAAACAGGAGATCAAAACCGAAAATCATCAAAGCTGAGGTTAGATAAACAAAATGAAGCTGAGCTGTGATCCACTGCAGTCGTAGTTCAGATGCCCGAGGCGGATCCGAGTCGCTGCTGTTCCAGATGCACATGATTAATCGGTCAACTAACTTAGAAATCGATTAATCGCCAACTGGAGGACACAGACTCAGGGTATTTGCTGAAAGAACAACACACTCAGAAGCAATAATTAAGACAAAACTGGAAAAAAGATGCCTGTATATTATGCAATTAAGATCAAATAAAATTTTCTTTTACTGTTAATCTGTTCTACCCAGAACTGGCTTCACCTGGTTCAAACTCTTCAATAATTGGGTAGAAACTTTTCCTAATCACTTAATTTATATTTTAAAAAATCACAATATCAGCACAATAGCAACAATTGAATTGTTTATTTGCATCTTTTAATGCATTTCTTATATCCTATAAAACAGACTTAAGTGAAAACCTATAATTTTTTTTAATCGATTAATCGTCAGAATAGTTGATTAATCGTCAGAAAAATCTACAGAACGATGTAGAACTGAAACAGTGATGAGTTGCAGCCCTCGGCGTTCGTTTCCTGGCCTGTGTTTAGAGTAGTCTTGATATGTGAATAACCTTCAAGGTGCCTGCGACCAGCAAGTAATGGACCATGAAGGTAGAATAAATGAAATGCCAACAACAAATGAAAATGTTGTGAAAGGAGAAGAAGCATGAAGGAAACGAAATGGGCTTCACGGGAACATGCAGCCTGTGCGGCGAGAGTCATGGCTGTAATTACAGCGCGTGATTTAAATGAGGAGAGTGTGAAGCCGCTCATCACGTCGAGGCGATGAGGAGCTGGAGGCAGACGGCTCCATTTCACAGCCATTAACACGCGGCTGCCTGGACTGTCAGGACGGCGACGTGCTGAGACGACTCCAGCTGAAAGCAGAGGAGCTTCCCGCTTCTCCACAGGCTCCTCGTTCACCAAGAACACCCAGAGATCCCTGCTCACCGACCTGGAGAACGCCCAGCGGGGGAGTGTTGATGCAGATCTTTATTTTGGACCAGCACAGTAAAAAAATGACTAAATATTGCAACTGAAATCTGAGAAATTCAACTTTCAGAGGTAGAAAATCTGATCAACGACGTCAGTGGGGCTGAAATGATTCATCCGATTAATCGCATTGAATCGGTCAATGAAATACTAATTTTATCATGTCAAATTTGATACATTTTCATAACAAGTGCAGACAAATGAATCCTTGATTATGCTATCAAATGGTGCTAAATGCTGAATATTGCTCCTTTAATGAATGGATTTACTGGGAATGCAGAAGTTAATACATACTTTCAGCTTGAGGTCCTTCTGTGTCTGCTGAGACGTTTTTGCAGAAAACCTAAAGATTTTGTTCAGTTATCCTTCATTTGAATGAAAATGTACTGGTTTCACTGGGAGATTATGTCACTAATAAAATGTGGGAAATATCTTAATATAAGAAAAATATCTGCTATGTTTCCACCTTCGCTGTCTGTCGGATCAGTTCAGAGTTCAGCTGTCAGCAGGTTTGCAGGAAACATTTAAAGACCAGTCCGTTACCTAGCAACCTCGGTGAAACTCGAGCTCGTTTGGTCAGCTGGTTTCAGACGTGTGGTACAATGGCTGCTGGAAAAGACAAGCGTTTTGTTGTTGACTCACCATCCAGAAACTGCTTGCTGCATTTTTGTTGTGTTTTGCAGGAGGCTCCACTTCTGCTTTTCAAAGATGTGCGGTTGTGTATTTACACGTCTGTTTGCAGCTATTTTTATGTGAGTGTAAACTGAGTTGGGGCCAGCAGCAGCTGACTCAGACTTAAAGCGACAGAGGCTCTGAAACGCTTCAAAAGAGGGAGAATAAATGAATGAACATGATTTGTATAGGCCATAGAAATATCCTAACCTGCTCTGGGAAGCGTCTTGGTCACCGTTCGAGAAATGCATGTTTGCTCTGACCCAAACTGGAGATTTGGTTTTCTCTCCAGTTAGCACTGGGACTGAAAATGATGGGTTTGACCAAGTTCCTGTCTGCTTGGAGCGGCAGGACGAGCCGTTTCTGGATGATCGGCGCTTCCTTCAGCCTCTCTGCATAATCTGAAGCAAACACCAGGAGTGGAGGGGAAACAATTGGCTCCTGCTGTTTTCTCTCTGCTGCACTGAGGCTTTGATTGTTCTCACAGTGTGACTCTCACTCCAAGTGCTCAATATACTTTAAAACAATAGAAAAACTGCTGATTTTTTTTATTTATTCCAGGTAGTTAAAATTGAGTTCAGCTGGAATTAAAATGATAAGACTTTGTGCAGTTTGGCAGATTTTTATGGCCCTGCAGAAACTTATTATTGCCTCAGTGATTCGACTTTATTAAATTTCACTCCTCATATCAGCCTTTCCTGTTTTCACCTCCTACTAATTTATGATGCATCATAAAATATGTGCAACCTGGAATGTTCTGAAAAGGGACATTTACTTTGCAGTAATTCAACAATCCTGAGAGCCAAACAGCAGCGACGTGCAAAACTCTGAAACCAGTCCAGCCCAAAGCTGAACCAGGAGTTCTGACCTGACGGATGCAGGTGGGAAATGTTTTATTTTAAACAAACCTCAACAGTCTGACAGAAAATACTGAATATTCTCATATTCAGAGAACAAAATGGATTCTCAGAATTTCTCACATTTTCTGGAGTTGCAATAACAAACTTTGATGTATTTGATCTCAATTTTAAGTCATAAATGGACGTTGTGGATAATTGTGGCGTGGAAAGAAAACGGTGCATGTTTTTAGCTGAAATCAACGATGCATGCAGTCAATGTTTAAACGGCTTTGTAAAGGACGTAGAAACTCTTAGTGTAAATTACAAGGTTCTGGTTCATGGCAGAGAGTCATGCAGTGACAAACACAGATAGCGGCTTGGCTAGCAGCTAAGAGCTACATTAGCTATGCTAATTTAGCTAGCTCGGCGGTAAGTAGCACAGTGAATATCTCAGATATTTATGTTGGCATCACACAGAGGTGTGTTTATATTTATAAGCTAGGAACAGAGTTAGCTCTAAAGCTAGTGTTGCCATAGCAACTGTTAGCTACAAAGGTCACAGATAACTAGATACTGGGTCGTACATCGGATTTGTATTTCTTGCTTGTTGCACAGAATGAGTGATATTTTGAGATTTGATCGGCGTTATTTACATTTAACTGAAAACGGTAGTTTCCGTAAAACGCCGCCATTTTTTTTCCTTTTCCTCCCAGTCGTGTGGAGGCGACCTGCCGCCGTGTGGCGAAGCCTCTGAGAGCGCCGCGTGTTTTCCTCTGGTTCCTCCCCGACCCAATGACCTCTCAGCCTCTCGCTTGTCTTCTCCTCCATCCGTCATCCCTCGCTCTCCTCGTCACGCGCAGCTCTTTGTTTCATGCCTGACACTGAACGGCACTCAGCCGCGCTCTTCACCTCATCATTCACACACACACACACACACACACACACACACACACACACACACAACAGTCTCATTTGTGCTGCTTAAATGGATCCTTTGATTTTATTGCGTGGAAACAAAATGTTTCTGTGCCAATATCCCCAGTTACTGATATAATAAATTGGACTCACCGAACCTAAATTTAAACAGAGTTATTGGACTTTTTTTTATTTCTCTGAGCACATTATTGGCTTTTTCTATCAAAAAGGTAAAAATGCAATTTTGTAAAACTTTTGTTAATGTGAGTTTAATTCCAGCACATCTGATCAGATGATTAAATTACCTCAGGATGGCAAGAAATTCAAACCGAATCGTATCCAGGTTAGAATTTCAAACTAAAAATGAAGCTTTTTCCATTTAGTCGAGAAGCCGCATGAGATAAAACAAGCTGAACTGAAGCATTTATTCATATTGAAGCTACAAATCTGAGTTTGTGACAAAAACAAACTCTGAAAATGTGTAAATCAGATTTCAGAAGCGGCCGCGGCGCGTTGGGTTTGTTTGTTTAAGCTGAGAGACGTTTAGACGAGGTGAGACGAAGCGCGATGCAGGAAATCGCCAGAGGACATCGGATCCTCTGCTCACCGCCAAACCTGGCAGCTGGTGGAGGTTCGACTCACCGAGGCCCAAACCAGATTCAGTTTCATCTTCAGCTTTAACATTTTAACCACACAGGAAGTGGGAGAGGAAACATTATTCATCATTTCCCCCACTGCTTTTCAAGCAGCAGCTGCTTAGCAGTGATTAAACATTTTAACTTGACAGTTGAAAGGTCAAAGGTGAATCCTATTTGCAGAGCAAACCTTATTGGTTCAGTAAGTTTTTGACCCGACTGGCTTTGGGACTGTAGGTCATTTTTAAATTATCTTTTACTTAAAAACTCTTTCTGGTTGCATCAACTGCATTTGTAATGTTACACTGTAAAAAATGAACAGCGATATTTCGGTTTGTTTATCCTATTATAAGTTATATTTTCAGATTTCTAAATGTCATAGTTTCAAACTAAACTTCCTAGCTAAATATTGAGTTGGGAGGCTAAGAATAGATAAAATATAAATATTTGCTTGCAAACTAAATGTTTAGTTCCAAATTAAATATTTAGTTTCTTAGTTAAATATTTAGATATTTCATGCTAAATAGTTTTTAAAATATTTAAACTAAACATATAATTTCCAAAAACACATTTCACTCAAAGATCTATAATTAGCTAATGAGGAAATTGATCAGCAGTTTAAATAGCAGTCTGCAAAATCCCGCTTTTATTTTGATAGTCCACTTCCGCTTATCAGCAAGTTAATTTACATATTTAGCTTGAAACTAACTATTTTGCTACCAAGCTAAACATTAAGCTGATGTTTAGTTTACGAAGGTTTTTTTGGGAATGGACTAAATATTTAATGTGGACATAAATCCTTAGTAATTAATTGTTTAGTCTTTAGACTAAATACTTAGTTTTTATTTATGAATGGGATGGTGAAAATATGACTTTGAAAAATGAACTGTGAGGTTTTTTCCCTAATAAACCAAAATGTTGCTGTCATTTTCCCGCGCTGCAGCGATGCAGCCGTTGTGGCGTGAAGCTGCTGTCATGGCGATGACTCCCGTTGTTCAGTTTTCTTCAGTTTTAACGTCTGAATCCAGGACTTTGTGAAAAGTGAACTTTCCCTCATGTCAGTGAAGCTGAAACTCTTTCCTCCCAGCCGGTGGGTTTTGTCCTCGCTGCAGTTAATGCGTCCTGCGGCGAAGCTGCTATCAGCATCCAACACGTTCAGGGTCACCAAGATCCTCACCTGGAAACTTCACTGGCTGCAGATGAAAAACGGCTCCATCAGATGGAAACCACAGGCTGAAATAAACTGATAACGGCTTATTACTCGCTAAAGAAAGGAATCAAACCTGACTGCTCTTTAGTTTTGACCGTTTCGATTTTATTTCCCCTTTAAACACAAGTTATAATTTGCACAGTTTTCCGTGTTTCAGAAATTAAATTACATTTTCATTTCATGTAAATCTTATCTAAATGTTTAGCTTTGTTAATGGAAGTAAAAGAGTTTAATAAACGGAGGTGGACAGAATATCCAAATTATTAAAGTATCACTGCTTCAACATGTTTTTACAAAAGTAAAAGGTCTGCTGACCTTTTGGTTAAAACATGTTTGTTTTTCGTTCAGTGGGTAGAAAATTTTACTCGGGTAAAAGTAGAAAAACTTCATAACAAAATCACACAAGTAACTGTAAAAAGTACAGTGCTGTAAAAATACTCCCAAAAGTATATATATTTTTTTAAAGTGAAGAAAATGCGGTTAAGTAAATGTAGCTGCAACTGAACGTTGGCAGAGATGCTGGTTCAGAAACTAAATCTCATCTTTATTTCATGTAATTCTTGTCTAAATGTTTCGTTTTGGTCATGAGAATAAAAGAGAATAAATTCAGAAAAACATTTCCAAATGATCCAAGCTCATCCCTGTGAAACGCAAAATCATGTCAGTCAAGAGACAATTTTCCACTTAATTAACTTCGTTTTAGATTTGCATAATTGTGTTTGAATGCGGCGCCACCATCAGAGGAGCTGCTGCGTTCACACCGGGTCGCCAGCTGACCCGGTGTGAAACAAAGCGGAGCGGGGAGAGAAAAGCTCGGTGGAGCAGAGATGTTTAACGAGAGAGGAACAAAGGAGAGGAACAAAGGAGAGGAACAAAGGAGGAGAAGCCGAGTTACCTGATCCGACCTCATTACGCAGAATCATCGGCCCGTTTTCAGCCCGGTGCCAAAGCCTGGCTGGGCTCAAAACCAGTTTCTTCACATCAAGGCTGGAAAATAACACATTCATTTCAATTATCTAATTAAATAGATTTCATCTGGTTGCAAAGTTTAACAAAAAATAAATAACCTGACAGTATTTAGCTTGCAACTAAATATGCAAACAGCAGAGTTTTAACCAAGCTTTTATTTTTAACTTCAACTTATCAGCAAGACAATTTGCACACGAGCTAAAAATGTATTTTATGTTTGTGTTTAACATAAAATACAGGACAACTGTGGTTTTTCCAAACCACAGTTTGGAAAAATCACCAAACAGAATCCAAACATTTCAAAAACACTAAAATAAGAATTTAGAAAATAAAGTCCTACAGTTCATGGTCTTTCAAAGCTAAATGCATGTAAATTTTCCGTGGGAGTCGATTAAACGTACCTAATATTCAGCAGGCTAAATGTTAATGTCTGAGCTAAATATTTAGTTCGGAAATATAAAACTTTCATTTGAATATGAAATGTTTCGTTGGGGAATTACATGTCTACCTGGAACCAATTATTTAGTTCAGGAACAAAATATTTCATTTTGAACTAAATATTTATCTTGTGATTTAAACTCTTAGTTTGTAACTGACATTTATAATTGTATGACTAAGATAAAAACTGAAATATTTTCGATATTAACACACAAACATCTCAAAGCGGAACTTTTGTGTTGTGTTTCTGTGACTCTGCTTGCAGATTTTCTCTAAATGTTGTGAATCCAACAGGTCAGCAGCAAATGAAAGTAAAAGCAGTTTGGATTTTAAACTGTCCAGTGGATTCTTGAGGCTGCAGCTCAACAGAAATGGAGGCTTATTTCTCATCTTGAAGCGAAACTTTTCTTGTTTACCCTGGAAACGGTTTCTTGTTCTGTTTAACAGTCGAAGCCCAGTTTGCTGCGTCTGTTGCTGCCAACGTCCCTCTTGTTCAGAAGCAGCCGGAGTGTGCAGGTTTCCACCAAGACATCAATAATTTACAACCAGAAGGTTCAAACATTCCTCTCTCTCTGGCTCTCTCTCTTTCTCTCTCTTTCTCTCTCTCTCTCTCTCTCTGTCTCTTTCTCTCTCTCTCTCTCTCTGGCTCTCTCTCTCTCTCTCTCTCTCTCTCTCTCTCTCTGTGTCATTCATGGATCAAAGAGCTTTCTTCTCTCATCCAACAGTAAAACGTTTTTGTTTGCCCAAACATTTGAGCTTAATTTGTCGAGATTTACTGGGATGTAGAACAACATTTGGAGCCCAAACTGATTATGCATATCAGAATAAATGTGCACTGCAAAAACACAAAACTCTAGATTCTAATGCAAATATTCTTTTACTCCTGAATTAAGACAAAAGTAATTTAGAAGTAACTTTTCTGCATATATAGGAGTTTGTTTTAAGTCAATAATTCCTTAATATTTAATCAATAATTATCTATTTATAATATGGGATAAATGACATGAAATAATCTGCCAGTATTATATAATTAAAGAAGGCTTTGTGTTTTTGCAGTGTAAAATGTGCCTGCTCTGAACCGATGATCTGATTTCATTCTTCCAGTCGACCCAAATTCCTCTGAGATGTTCCTGATGGCGGCTCTGTGAGAACAGATGAGCTTGCAGCCGCGTCGCTCTCCATGTTTGTTTCCGCTGCTCAGGTTTTGCTCTGGAAGCCGACAGAGAATCTGCAGCACCAGACGCCGAGCCGCGCTGCTAATCCCATCATTAACCTGATTTGCTCTAATGACGGTTCGCCCCTCTAGTATCTCCAGAACGCTGAGGACCTCTGGCTCTCGCCGAAGCGTCTCATTAGATGAATAATGGCTCCGTCTGTGTCTCTGTGAGTCGTACTCTCCCACTGAGAGTCCTCAGCAGATAATTCGCTGCTCTGAACCTCCTGCTTGGTTGTGTTTCCATGTGAAGATGTATTTAAGAGTTAAATTCATTCACATGATTCCACTCCACAGAAATGTCATAGTCATTTTTAAATTAACTCAAACACTTTATTCTATCTGCGTTTGCAACCAAAATATTCAGTTGTATGGCAAGCCCTTTTAACATAAACTCTGCTTCATTTGACCATTCATAATTTCTCTCTGTCGACAAAATGGATTTTGACAAGACAGGATTAAAATCACTTGTTACTCTGGCAGATTATGTCACTAATCTTCCCGTATTATAAATAAATTAATCTGCCAATGGAAATAAAACATTTTCATCAGCATTAATGATTATTTAAAACAAGCTCCTGTGTGTTGGTGAAAAGTTTCCTCTTATTTGAAGTGCACTAAGATATTTAGTCTAAAAACTGGACAGAAATACTTGGTCAGATTCTGTGAAGGTTTCTGCCCTTTTGCTGTGATGCCATTTAAATATTGTTGCACTTTAATGACCATCTGAGGAGTTTGTTTCTGATTTCCACTGAGTTTTGTTGTTCTTGTGCCACCTGTTTCCTCTCAGTAATCCCGGCTTCTGGCGGCGATCCGTCTGGATCTGAGTTACTGCAATCAGGCTGTTGCTTCAACGGAGACCTAGTATGCACATTTTCACACACTTTTGTTCTTCCATTTTGGTTTCTGCTGCTTCTAGAAACACCCAGACAATTTTGAGAAGTAAGTTAATATATTTTGACGTCTGGAAAATGAGCCGCTTCAAAAGTGGAAGGAGGATGTTTGGGTAGCTTATAACTTCAGCAGATTTAGCTCATTATCTAAAATAAATAGCTTTCAGAAGCAGCTGTGATCAACGCAGGGAAGCAACCTCCTGCAGGTGTTTCTCATTAGCTGTTGTGATAAATCAGGACAGCAGCAGGAAACTTGTTGCTCCACCATGTTGCCTCCACTTCCTGCTCCCCAGCAACGACCAATCAGAGCCCTGAGCTGCTCCGTTACTGTTTACCATCAAACATGAAGCGTTAATGAGCTCACCGCGGCTCTATGGGTTTAATGTTGAATCTGTTATTAAACACAAACTAATACAAACAACAAGCAGTGATTAAAGACGAGAGCATCTGGGATTATTAAAAAGATCTTTTCACATCTGTTCAGTGACAGTTATGGACAAAACATCATAAACGTAAACGTAACGTTGAACCGTTGGGACTTTATGTGGTACAGCAACAACTAAAGCATATTTTTGACCAGGCATGAAAATCCAGGAACTCGTGTCACATAATCAGAAAATGTCGGTTCTAATGAAATAAACAGAAATAAAAAAAAAACACTGAAAAAAAAACACTTAACCTCAAATATGCTAATGCACCTGAATGAAAACAAAACTAACTAAAGTAACTTTTCAGCAAGCGACAGGAGGTCGTTTTAAATAAATTATTCATTAATACTGATTTTAGTAAAGACATTTTCCCCATATTTTATGTAAAATTGTTGTGATAATTGTGTCCTAATAACAGTAAAACCTCTGGAACTGATGATGTGAGTCTAGAAAACACGGGACAAAATGTCTGAACACGCATCCAGAATCAGTCCTGTCAAAAGAGCTGAGATAAAAAAATAATTTAGCTTTTTTGACGGTCAAAAAAAAGCAAAGTGTTCAAATAAGACGGCAGCAGAGTGAGCCTGCCTTTGGTTTGAGCTCATCAACAGAAAAGCACAAACATCTGCATTCTGGGCTTATTACTGCATCATCTGGAGGTTCTATTGGACCAGAACCGCTGGAGGGTCATCAAACTTTGTGATGTCGGACAGGAAGGAAGCGGCGCGTGGTTATCTGGGAATCCACGTCGTTAGATTTTAATAGTTTTAATTTAGAAGCTGTTGATCACAGGAGTTTATTTATGTAAATTTGATTAAATTGGAGACAAATTAACATTAAATATTTATCTATAGCTGCCAGAAAAGGTTTGTCGATCGTAAAAATTAGTTTTTTGTCAAAAAATAAATGCATTTTATTGATCATGATTGATTTATAAAACCAATGCTTCTCTTCTCACTCTTCTTCTGGACTCAAACACCTCAAGGTTTTGCCATTTCTTTCCTCGATTAGGCAATAACATATTTTGCGAGATATGAAATTTTTATGTATTGTTGAAACAAGACGTTTCTCATGTTATGAGATATAAACCTGTTTGCTCCTGTTGTTTATTGTCTGCCTCTGACAGTTTAACGCTTTTATACATGATTCTGGAAAGATTTGGCATTTCATGACATTTTAGTTTAATTTATTCTCATTTGCATCACTCAGTAATTCAGAAAAAACAGATGAAGTGTATTTTAAGCAGAAGTTAAAGAGCCTCACGTTGGACTTTAAGAGTTTTTAGTATGTTTTACATCTTCCTGCACTAATCCGACCTCTGAGCATCAGAATGCATTCAGAGCGTTTCCTTTCATCTGAGTATTGTTTGATTTATTTATTTATTTTAAAATCCTCTCCATATCCTTGAAGCTGTTTGCAATCAATCTCTGCTGATGCAGAGGAAGGAAAAACCTTCCTGTCTTCATGATTGTATCTATTTAGTCTGTCTGTCAGCGGCTCGTAATCAATTAGCAGTAATTTACCTGCAGCCTGAGTCACCTTGGTGCAAGGTAACAGCCTGAAAGCCACATTTTCACTGCTTTATAGTCTAATTATAAACAAAATAAAGTTTACATAAATTCAGGATTTTTGTTATATGTACTAAACTGAAATTAAAAACAAAAGTTTATAGACATGACTAACTGCTCCTAATTTTTTTCAATGTAAATAATTTTAAATGTGATTTTTTTAGGAGTTATTTTTACTTAACAGTTAAACTGAAAACAAATAAAAACAAACAACAACAAGTGAGTTAGAAGCTGAGCAAGCGGAATAAACATTTTGCTAACGCTAAAGTAGCTAAACTAGCTAGCAAATGCTAATGCTAAGTCGCTAGCTTCAATTAAAAATATCTAGCTACAACCGTGGAGCAGCAATTTAGCTTTGGCAATATTATTTACATGTTCTTACATATATATGTATTATTAGGTTTATATCTTGTTCACTCCTGTCCGGTTTATTTTGTTCCTGTGTTGCTTGTTTTAAATAAAGTTATAGTGGAACGGGAGGAACTGACGTGTAAACGGCCTCCGTCCACTTCAAAATAAGAGCATCAGTACAAACGTATAATTACCAGAATAAATCCAAACCAAAACTTCACACAGATGATGAACTTTATTTGACTGAAAGTTTACAAAATAGCCAAGTAAATTGGCACACAGGTAAGTGTGATAATTAAATGTTTTAAAAGTTAGCCATATGAAAAATTAGCTCTGCTGTTGGTGTTAAAACCTGGTTGTATCAAACTCTGAATTCAATCAGCTTTTATGGTGGTGACCTAGAATCCATGTGTAATATTTGCTCTGTTTATATTTGAATTCAGTCATGGGAGAGGATTTAATTACACCTCCAAAGGCTTTTATTAAATCTGGTTTAAACAGTTTCAATAAATACCTGTGCGTCTGCTCAGGCTGCGCGGACAAATCTTGTTTTGTTTGTTCCGCAGCTGATTGTTTCCCTAGAAACATGCAGGCACTCATGCATGTTCTGTCTTTTTCCATTCCCATCATGTCCTCCTCTCTCTTCCATCGCGGCTGCGCTGCCTTGCTCAGGTGCATTCAAGTCAATTTAATTAATACAGCTGTGGAATCGTGGCAGAGCCGTTGAAAAACGCAGTTCCCTGATCAACACACTGAGGATATGGGAAATAACAAATCTCTACTGTTAGTCGCCATTAACTAAATAAAAAACACCTAGAAATTAATTGACACACTTTTCCTCAGTTCTTTGCAGAAATTGTGTGTGTGTGGACTTTGACTAGGCCACCGCATTGTCTTGATTTCTGGCTTTTTCAGGCATTCTGGTGTAGGACAGAAAAACTCCATCCATCCATCCAAATTCATTCAGGTCTTTAATTTCTTGAACCCTTCCCAGATTGTTGAGCAGCAACAGTTGCTTTTCCCGTTGTCATGGTTACAACAGCAGTTAACTGAGTAGCTAGCAGTTAACGTGAATAAAAATGTTAAAACCCAATAAAAAGGAAATAATCTTGTTCTCAGGTAAAACCCCAGAATGAAGACAGGATGCGTTTTCTTCAGAGGAAAGTCAATAAAAGGTTTTATTGATCTAATAAAGGTTTACGTGCCTGAAATATGAGCTGCATGGTGCGGCAGCGTGGGCGTTTTCAGTGCTGCGACCTGTGAGCGATGGGGTGAGCGGTACCTGGAGTTGCGACATCCTGATGAACACGGCGCCAGCTGGGACGCCACCTGGAGAACAGAAACCTGACGGGAAACACAACCCGCTCCGTCCAGGGGAGACATGAGGCGAACGCTGCCGGACCGATGAGCTCACCGGTTTTCCATGTTTACATGATCATCCTGCAGCATCGACATCAACTCAGGGTCCCAATAATAGCTAATAATGTCATAATTCTGCTCATTTTAAATGTGATGAAGGTTTACAGTCAGTTATTTCATATCACTGTGCAAATTAAACAAGTTTTTCCAACATTCACTTATTTTAATGTCATAAAACATCAATAACTGGCTATTAAACAGTTTTGATCCAAAACTACTGCCTTTCACAATACAGTAATGCATTTTTTTCTTATCTTTATCACAATCTAACATTCACCAGGGTGATTGACAGCTCTAAGACCCGCCTCCTTGCTCTGATTGGTTGTTTTCTAAACAGGCAGTGTTTTTCTGCAGTTGGCAGTAGGATCACAGGAAGGGGCTACTTTTTTTCACAAATTATCTATTTTATAACAGTGATAATTTTAACAAATATGCAGAAAAATGTTTCTTACAGAAGTTGCCTAATAACTAGTCGAGACATTTCTGAGTGTTTGTGTGATTTCCTGAAATCCAGTCGTTTTTTGGTTTCTGAGACGCTGAGGTCCAGAAAATGTCGGTCGCCTCTTTGCGGAGCATTTTCTCTGCTTTTCGCTGCAGGTTGCATGTAAATCTTGTCGGCCGTGTTTCCTCTGACTCTCCGGTTGCTCTGCAGCTCGTCTTTGTTTGGCGTCGAGCTGAAAGATTTATTGCAGCTGTTTGTTCCTTTTAACTCGGCCCGTCTCTGATTGTCCATCACTGTTGCTCCGCCGGGCCGCGACGATTATTCATCCCAACGAACCTCAGCCTCTGCTTCCATGCTTTATTCTGTCTTTAATTCTCACTTTCTAAGAATCGCCGTCTTTATTTGCATGCTGTAAGTTGCACTCAGAGGTTTTCATGTTGTTTCCTTCAGGCTTATTTGAATTTATCCCGTCTGTTTGTTTGGGGAACCAAACGAATTGTGAATGTGAACTCTGGTCAAGGAACCACTCCAAAAACAGCACAAGGCATTCTGGGTAATAACGTTAGCCTAACGCTAACAGGGGAAATGGCTTGTGTTTTTTTTTTTTTATAAAAGACAAAAGAGAAAAATTCTGCTACCGCTAAAATCTGGCGCCTCCATCTTGTTTCCATCTGGTGAAGCAGGAAGTTGCTCTTCAGAGGTTTTTGTGTCGTTTCCTGCAGTGGTTGTTGGTGCAGCGCCCCCACAGGCCACGAGGGGAACAGGCTGGTTTGACTCAGAGTCACAGCAGCTGCAGGTGGAGCAGATGGTGGAGTTTTTGTCCCAATATATTTGACCAAAATATTGAAATATAATGGATTCAATCTGCTACAAAGACCTTCAACCATGTTCAGATAAAGTCAGGAGGTAAACATGACCCAGAAAACTGGAACAGAACCTGATGTTCAAATACATCCAGATCTGTGTAAAGAAAGAAACAAATAGTTTTCTGTTTTGTTTTCTCTTCGACTTTGTATGGAAATCTGAATCTAGACTCACACAGGGACACGTTTCCACAGGACAAACAGCACCGCTCAGCTGTAAACAAGAGAACAATAACACACACACACACACACAGAAAGAGGGAGTCAATAACGGGAGACCTGCCTGACGCCTGAGACGAGGCTCACACCAGCGCTTGCTCCACATTTTACTCACATTGATCTTTTATTCTGCTGCTCCACAAACAAACAACAACAACAGAGTCATTCAGTGGAACCAGAAACTGGAGCAGGTGAATCCATCCAGGATGGAGGAGATTTCTCTCTCCACAGGCAGCAGGAAAACATCCAATTAATGACTTTAATTACAGCGCGTCGGTAATTAAAGTCCGATGGTTCTGCAGTCTGTTTTCTGCAGAACTTTTTACACTTAGCATGAAAGTATATGCAGCTTTTTTACTTCATCAAATCTGAAACAAACAGGCTGGAAGTGAAGATTGTTACCGACTCTGCAGGTCACACACATGCTGGACATGAACTGTTCTGACTTTTACCTCCAGGGTAAAAGCTTAAAGTATTTTAGAGTTACTAAAACGTTTTGTCTTGTTCAGCCCATCCCTGCCGTAACGAGCCGGAGCGTCGAACCGCCTCAGAGTTCAGGAGCCGTCAGTAAAATAGCTGGAGGAGAAACAAGAACAAAGACAGAAACTCGACCAAGAGGACAGAAAGTCACAGACATGACAGAGGAAACCCGCTGACGATTAGCAAGCAACACGGATCCATCAGAACCGACCGGGCGGCGCCAAACCAGGAGCCTGTGCAACTTCTACCACAGCAACTTCTATCTCAGCAACTTCTATCACAGCAACTTCTATCTCAGCAACTTCTACCACAGCAACTTCTATCTCAGCAACTTCTATCACAGCAACTTCTATCACAGCAACTTCTACCACAACAACTTCTATCTCAGCAACTTCTATCTCAGCAGCCTCTATCGTGTTGTGCTCTTGGCAATCTGCAGTCGTTGCCTGTATCGTTGCTGTTGCCCTGCAGGGTTGCCAAAGGAAACTCTGTTTATGTTTCTGTTCTTCCGCCTGGCGTTTCAGGGTCAGACGATGGTCCAGGTATCAGATCAGCATCTGGGCGACAGGCATGAGTTTCTGTGTATTCGTGATCAGAGTTAG
>VMRN01000123.1:579022-601206 GCA_010277015.1 Poeciliopsis turrubarensis
TTCATTAGATGTTGCTGTGAACAGTTCATTAGATGTTGCTGTGAACACTACAGTGTTTTATTTACTCAGTGTTGTACAGGAGCTTGAAGAAAAGCCGAAGGAAACAAAAGAATTTTGCAGAGCGCTGAGGTTTTCCATAATAGACCTGTGTGAAGGTGTGAAAGTCCATTAATTTGCCTTTCAGGCGGCAGAACAAACAGTGTGTTGACAGAATCCATTTAGAAATTCAGCCCGTGAACCAATCAATATTCAGATGGCTTGTGTTTTGCTGCTGTGGAAACAGAGATCGGGGTTCAGGTGAGAGGATACAGCGTCTGCAGCTGATGATGTTTCCTGATGTTAAGGACTTCAGTCAGATCAGTTTTAGAAAACTCTCACGGTGTGTTTTTATTTTCTCGGTCTTTCTGTGTGCGTACATTTTAACAAAAATAAGAAACCGTGAAACTACTGCTGTTTTTTTTTTTTGTTGTTCTTTGGTAAATAAATCGGGGCTGCTGAACGCTGCAGCTGCATCGCTTCAGATCCACGTTGTTAATCTGCATTTTGAAGGTTTTCGCTGCGTAAACCAGTCTGAGGAACAGCATGGAGAGCAGTGCATGATTGGTCCACCAGGGGGCGCATTGACGGTGTAAATACCTGTTCAGTAGAAAACTATAATCTTTGAGATGAATTATCTCAATTGTTATTTATTAGGAAAATTATTACATTGTCATTTTTAGAATAATCTGGAAGAGTTTCTTCAGCATGGTAGCGAGTGTGGCGTTGCTAGTGCTAGGCTAGTGCTAGGCTAGTGAAAAAGTGTCAGATTTTAGCATTTGTGTAAAAAACGCTAACCATTTCACTGACCAGTTTTGCTTGTATTTACCCAGAATGCACTGCGCTATGGTTCACTTCCTGATTGTAGACCGTTCTGCTGTTCGCTTTACTTTCACATATTCATTCAAACCGAACCAGTCGGTTCTGGCATTGAGCTAATTCTGGTCCACCAACAAACCTTGGTCTGGAACTCTGGTTCTGTTCAAAAGGAAGTGGACTACAGCACAGGGCATTCTGGGTAAATACAAGCTAGACAAACGTGTTAGCCTAGCACAAACACGACTCATTGTTTTTTAGCGACAAAATAGGAATCCTAGAACGACTGAAATCTGACAGCATTTGTGTTTCCAAGTGTTGCAGAAGGAAGTTGCGTGTCTTTTTCTGAGGTTTTTGTGTCGTTTTCTTCAGTGGTTCTTGGTGCAGCGCCCCCACAGGCAAGGAGGGGAACATGTTATTCAAAGGTTTTTGATTCAAAGTGGCTGAAAATATAACATGTTTTGTTCCCCAAACGAACCAAATTTACCAAACTATCAGGTATGAAAACACTGTTACTGTTGCCATTTTCGCCGCCTGCTGGTAAAGCGTCCACATTACAGCGTTTTGAATTGAAATCCTGTTGAAAAGCTTATAAAATATTCAGAGAAGTGCAGCTGAAGCCTCAGTGAGAATGTGGACCGTTGGTTAAGTTCATTGTTCTCCATCCCTCCTGTTAGCCAAACAAGCATCATTTTCCATCCTCTGGTATGTTTTCCTTTGTGAACTGAAGGCTGGGACTCAGACAGCAGGGAGCTGATGGAGGAAGAGCTGCAGGCGACAAGCTGAACACCTGCACCTCCTCGTCAGGGTCGCACACCCCATTAGTTCAGCAGCAGAAAATCCATCAGGGAAAATGTTCTCACTTTTCTCAATAACTGTAACTTAGTCAGAAATTCATTCTGATGCAACGCTTTCAGTACAACAGAAGATTCGGATGAGGCAAGAGAAGGGAAATTTTTATTTCATTATTTCATACAATTATTCCACTTGAAGGTGTTTTATCAGTGTGATGTGGAGAGTATCCTAAACAGCCAGTCAGTCGCTGGACAGGAAGCAGAAAAATCATTAATAAGGCAACAAGGATCACCCTGTTCTAAACAGGGTGATTATCTGTTTAAAACACACATTTAAACATGTTTTAAGACTAAACTTGCTTCAACTCAGACAAAACTAACAGACAAGTTACTTTTTTATGTGAAAAAACGAAAATCCCTTAATATTGATAAAAACAAAATTTCGAGTTCCACTAGCAGATTATTTCACTCATAACATTATTCCCATTTTAAAAGGAAAATAATTAACTAATAAAAAATTAACTAATTATTAAACTTCTATATCTTACTGAAAAGATATATTCATTTGCATATTTGTTTAGTTTCCTCTAGAAATTAAAAATATTTTGTAACATTTTGAATTTTTGCTGAGAAAATAATTCACAATAAAATCAGTTTTGGATTTTTGATTGGAGAAAGTAATCTAACCCCAGAAACCTTTAATCTTGGGGGATTTTTGGCCTAAGAGAAGCAAATGAAGGAAATCTGAAGCGTCTGATCTCCATGTCTCCTCACAGGAATGTGAAGCAGAGCTGCTTTTATTGAATAAAAGCGACTAAAAAGCGAATCAGCTGCAGCCGCAGGACTAAATCTCTTTACATGGAGAGTTCAACAGACGAAAAACCCTCAGAGAGCAGATCTTCATTTTTACACCACCTCGCTGTAACATCAGTCATCCCAGGGCGCATTTCCCTGTAAAGAGCAGGTTTCTTCCTCCCACTCGTTTTCCCTTCATGCTCTGTTTATTTAGCCTCAGCCTCTGATCCCGCTCCACTAACTCAATGAAAGCAGCCGCTCCTGGTTCAGTGGAGCGTCGGTTTGCTGCTGAAAAGGCAGATTTTTATTACATTTTTTTATTACATCAACAGGAAAATGTAGCACTTTGTCTCTGAGATATCAGCAGCTCATTTATCCACAGAAAACCAGCGGAAACAGAGTAATTGACTCACGTTCGGCATCGTAAAGAGCCGGGCGTCTATTTCCTGCTTCATGAATTTAATAAATCAGGCTGACAGACAGACGAGCCGCGACTGGAGGCAGAAATCACAGGGTTACAGATTTCACCTGCTGCCGCGTTTCACCAGAAAACCGGAGAAAATTTACCAGTAAATTTTAGATTAAAATCATACTGTTTCTAGGAAAAGCTCAGAGGTTTCTGAGTTTTAAAAGTAAAAAAAAACAACTGCTTGATAAAACTCAGAAATTTTGAGATTAGCATCACACATTTTCTGGAAAGAACCTGGAAACTTATGAGCTTGAAAAACTGGAAACTTGCTGGGAGAAACTAGGAAATTTTGAGATAAATCTCAGAAATTTCTGAGCTTTGGAAGTCAAAGACTTGCCAGAAAAATCCCAGAAATTTTGAGATTGATTCTGAAATTTTCGAGAAAACTGTTTGGGAATCTCTGAGTTTTGAAAATCAAAAATTTTCTGAAAAAAAATCCAGAAATTTTCTGGAAAAAGAAGAATATTTCTGAATTTGAAACATTAATTTGTTTGAAAAAACTAAGAAATTTTAAGATTAATCTCAGAAATTTTGAGGGGAAAAAACTTTTTAATTAATTGCATTTGTTGTTTCTGTTGCTTTGATTATTTATTTTGGATATTTAAAATGTCTCCCATTTCCAGTGTTAAAAGTTTTTCTTTCGTTATTACGCCATTATTACCTTTATATTACTTGAAAATGGTTTCAAAACAACAATATCATCGTTTATCATGATAAATTCTACAATAATTTATCGTGATATCATGTCAGACCTACATTTAGTCCTTCTAAAATTGGGATATTTCTCCCTAAATGCAGTGAAACCTGCAGCCGTTTACATTTGGAGATAATAAAAAATTGATGCGATCCTGAAGCTGAAGTGATTAAACTCTCCATGGAAACATGACATTCATCAGAAAACACGGCAGGAGATCCTGAGGAGTTCATGAGTTTAACCTTTTGTTCACTTTAAAAGTTCAGAGCTCCACTTTTATTAAAAAGTTGTGCGTTTCAGTTGCTGTTGCCAGTTGCCTGAAACGTTTGCTGATTGCTAATTTGTCTGGTTTGTATCAGACATTAGAGCTGCACAGCGAACGCCTCTCCCTCTCCACATGATTAATAATTAATGCAGAGAAACAGAAAGTCCCATCATAACTAATGCGGCTGCAGTGGAGGCGAAGAGAAACCGCTGCCAGGGCCGGCACAAGACTTTTTAGGGCCAGATTTTAATTTAGGCCCCCGACCCCCTGATGCCAGCCTGTTTTATTACGGCTAAACTTTCGATTTTAAGCTGACAGGAGAAGCAAACTGAGCAAAATATTTGGGTTTTGAAATATAGATTGGTGTAGAAGTGTGCAATAGAAACCTGTCAAAATCTGTAATTAATCAAATAATCACACGGAAAAACTAAAATAAGGTAAATAATTTACATTCTGATTATTAATATATTTTATTGTTGTCGATACATTTTATTTATGGTTTTGATTGTAAGCGGTTTTCATTATGTTTTAATTATTTTATTGTTTTTGGTTATTTTTTATTTTTGGACAGTTAAAGTATCTTCCAGTTCTTGTGTTACATGTTTTCAAAAAAACTAAGGTTTATTAACTAAGTTTATTGAGAGAGCAAAATTGCATTTTTACACCTTTAACAATATATTACTTGAAAAAAGCCTCAAAACAACAATATTATCGTTTATCGCAAAAATAGCTGGAGCGATTTATCGTCCAGTGGAATTAGCAACAAGCTTAACAGTGTTATATTATTTTAACTATTTGAAATCAGCTGATTGATCCTAAATCTACAGTAATAAAGTTAAATGTGATGATCAGCGATGCACCGATTTGAGAATCTGGGCAGATATTGATTTCTGATATTGCTGCAATAAGCTGATATTTACCAATAAATATTTCATATTGCAAAAACTGATGAGTAATTATCAATATTGACTGATATTACATTTTTAAATTGTGATGTTTTTATCCTCCGGTTATGAAGATTGAAACAAATTCTTGTATTTTGCTGAAAAAGTTATTTTTCTGTTATTTCAGTTGAACTAAGTTATTTGCACTGCAAAACAGACTAAAAGTACTTGGTCAGATTTAGCGTTTTTTTGCAGTGAGCTGAACATTTCCCGTTTGCCAGTAGATCCACATCACGGCTGTTTTTGTTCCCTGTTTTACAAATCAAACCATTTCTCTGCATTTTGGCTGTTTTTAGTTCAGGAGTGAGAAGAAAACCAACAGAAATTCTTTAAAAGTGTAATTTATCATTTTAAATCATTCCTGGTGACGTTTAGCTCAGGATTTAAATGTAACTGCCTCTGTTTTCTGCCCACACAGGAACTCTGCAGCAAGCTGAATAATAATAATAATAATAATAATAATGACAATAATAAAACCGTTTCCTCTGGGAAGCAGCAGCTTTTTATAGCCCAGCAGTTTATGCTCTCTCTGTAGTTTTATAAATAATTCACAGATCCAGGAAGCGTTCCTCCACATCCAGCTCCACTTGTTTAATCCTCCTTTCCTTCACTGACTTCCTCTAATGGATCCGGCGTTTCTGCAAGTGATTCTGCCGACTGAATTAAATAAAGACTTGGAGCAGGAGCGAATCTTTTTCAGCCTGACGCTGGAAATCTGACTAAACCTGACTTCTGGTTCAGATTTTGGTTTATAACCGACCCTTTGGAGGCTGCAGATGAATCACTGCAGCATCACTGCTTGTGTCTGAATGCGTCTCTGTGTCTGAGTTGCTAAGCAACAAGTTGTTGTTGCTGTTGCCAAAGTGTTGCCCTGAACTTAAAAACCTCCGGAGGTTTGGAGGAGAAGAGAACGACACAATCAGCCGAGTCCAGAGTCCCTTTTCCTCATTACACAAAGGCGGGATTCAAATTTTTAGTCGAGTTGATCGAGGAAACTGCAATTAATAAATCAAAAATGATCACATTTTAATTGAAAACTATGGATCAAATTTCAATTCTGAAACTTTTCTGCTGCTAAACTATTGAATAAGTCGATGAGCTCAAAAACAGATATTATTGTTTTTAATTTGTTATTTATGATGGCGCATGTTTGAGGGACATTGATTAGAAAAAAGTAGAGGAGCAAATTTTTGCCAAGATTTTGAGAATAATTTTAGATATTTTCTAGAAAAAAAACAAATATTTTATGAGTTTGAAAACTTTGCTAGAAAAAACTCAATTTTAAGATTGTCAGAAAATATTAATAAAAACACCAGAAAATTTCTGTTGAAAGTTTCTTCTGATTTTCAAAAGTCAAAGTTTTCATCTTTTGTAGTTTTGAAAAGAAAAGAAATGTAAAAAAATTTTCAGAATAATTTCTGAGGTTAATCTCAATATTTCTGAGATTTTCTGAATTTTTTACATTTTCCATCCAAGATGTTCATAATCTGCATCAGATTGGAGCAAAGTTCAGCTTTCTGGTGTTTCAGGAACTTTTCTAGAAAAATCTGAATTTTCTTCGTCTTCATTTCATATTTCAATGTTTTTATGATTTGGGAAATAATTTGTTTATAAACCTCTGATCGGTTTTATATCATTTCTTATATACTTTATTATTAAAGATATATTTTTTATATTCTATTATAAATCTTTTGTATATTTACAAAATATTTTATAAGTGGAGCTTGAACTTCCACAAAACAAAAGCTCCTATAAGTTGGTGAAAAATCACTTGTATATGATATAAAATACATTTTTGATGTGGAATAATGTTTTGTAAATATTTTCAGATGTTTGGGAAGCTTTGGTGGCTTTTAGAGTGGCAAAGAGAGATGGAGCTAAAATATTCCAAATACAGAATATCTACAGATTAAATGGAAAATAAATAAAAGTAATCAAATAAATCCAACTTGAGTTTCTAAATTATTTTCTCCTCCTGATTAAAATCTGTTTCCCCCTCTTTGGCTTTAATTACCTTCCTAAATAAATAAATAAACCTTTTTGGCCCTGCCTGCACTCCATATGGGAACCTGATGAAGACGCAGGTGTGTGTGTGTGTGTGTGTGTGTGTGTGTGTGTGTGTGTGTGTGTGTGTGTGTGTGTGTGTGCGTGTGCGTGTGTGTGTGTGTGTGCGTGTGTGTGTTGGGCTGGTCTCCTGCTGAATCACAGATGTCTCCATTTGTAAATTCGCCAGCTCTCGGTGACATTATCCTGCAAAACGACACGAATCCACCAAGAAAAAACAACAAATCTACCCAGGAAAAGGTCAGATTATAATCCCCACCTCATAGCTCAGATTACGCTGATCTGCAGCAGATTATTTAGATTATTTTGATCTGCTTCGTGCTGCAGAACAAACGAAACTCAACCACCCGGCTGATCGTTTTTAATCCCGCTTCACTGCTGCTGTTTTCCTCGTAATCCCAGTCGTTTCTGCTCCTTCTCTGGACTCACTTCAGGACCGTTTCCAAAATGACATGAAGCCGTTAGTTTCTGTTTGTTTCAGTCTGCGATCAGGTGGTCTGCCTCAGGATGAAGGCGCCCGCCTCTCAGCGAATCTGTCAGTGTCATCGACCCACAAACAAACCTGATGTGTCGTTATTTATTAAACTAAAGCAAATGCAAACTCAGGTTTCCTGCATGTGAAAATATTTACCCTCACAGATTTCTGGTCGTCAATGTGAAGTCCCCACAAGTGATGAAAACACGACTGTGGTGTGCGTGTTTGCGTGCGTGCGCGCGTGTTTGCGTGTGTGTGTGTGTGTTTATGTGTGCGTGTGTGTGTGTGTGTGTTTATGTGTGTGTGTGTTTGCGTGGGTGTGCGTGTGTGTGTGTGTGTTTGCGTGTGCGTGTGTGTGTGTGTGTGTGTGTTTGCGTGTGTGTGTGTGTTTATGTGTGCGTGTGTTTGCGTGTGTGCGTGTGTGTGTGCGTGTGTGCGTGTGTTTGCGTGTGTGCGTGTGTGTGTGTGTGTGTGTGTGCGTGGCCTGCTCTTACTGATGGACGACCGTTTTCTCTAATCGATCGTCCCACGGGAACCCGACCCCCGCCTGATCTCCCCCCTTCCCCGTCACCATGACAACGCACCGCCCTCTGATTGACGACGCCGAGCAGAGCCTCCTCTGGGCGTCCACACCCTCCCCTCTCCTCCCCTCCTCTTATTCATCCGTCCTCTTCCTCCTCCATTCTTCCTCTTCAGCAGCGTTTCCGTTTTGTTTCTAAGTTTTACTGCAGCTGCTCCCTCACTTCTTCCACTGGACAATTTAATGTTTAACGTTGCTGTCTGTCTCAGACATCAGTACTGAAGAGTGTTGATGCACATTTATTACCATCCACTTGGGTGAAAACCTGCAGAAATCCTCCATGATTGTCAGAATGATAGTAATGATTTGTGCAAAGCTGCTTCTACCAACACTTACTGCTGAATTAAATTCAAATTCTCAGTGTTGAAGCTCTTAACTGTTACAAATAAATGTGATATTGTTGATATTCTGCTAATGTTCATAAAATCACAGTGTTTTTTAATGCAGCAATATAAAACAATCTAAGAAGCTAAAAGGTAAAAACAATTTGCAGCCATGAGAATCAATAAAATCCATCCAGGATAATAAAAGCATAAAAGCTTCGAGGATCTTAAAGTTGAAATAGTTTCGGTCCCTGGAGAGTTTAGTAGAAGTGGTATGGAAGCAAATCAGGATTTGAATATATTTTTCACCTAAAAGAAATTCAGTGTCATTATTTGTACATGAAAAAATATTCAGTGTTGTTATTTGTACATGGTTGCGATTTTCATTTGTTAAAAAAAATCACATTCCTATTTCAAAGTGATAACATTTTCAATGTACATATTTTTTCAGTGTCAAAAAATTCAGCATATAAAAAAATTCAACTTTTCAAAATTCAAATGTAATATTTTCAGTGTCCTCAAATTCAACTTGCTCAAATTCGCTGTCTCAAATTCAGCGTCTAAAAATTCGCTGTTTAAAATGGCAAGGTCACTTCAGGTCACAGACATGCGCGATGGACGTCAGATTCCAACACCCAGCCAATCACAAGACGCCACGTCATGTAGAGGAAATACCAGCGTCACCGAGGCTGGCATTTCACAGCTTTTTAAAGATTTTTAGAACTTTTTGATATATTTTTCTAAGTAAAATAAAACACAAAATCTATTTATACTTTCCAATCTTGTGAAACAAAAAACCCATCAAATTAACATAATTAACTTTCACTTGTGTTTTTAACACTGGGTTACAAAAGATATTGAAGAAAGTTCACATGAGATTATCATATATGCTACATGTGTCAAACTCGAGGCCCGAGGGCCAAATCTGGCCCGCCACAGCTTTTTATGTGGCCCTTTAGACTCCAAATTATAGCAATAGGCCCCTCCAGTTTTTCACAAATAACTGCAAAATTCACACACTAATCAACAGATCCCCACATGTTTTCTGCTTTTATCAACATTTTTTTCCAAAATTACCCAAAAACATCTGGGTTCAATTGACTGCTGTTACTTGATGGCAAGTTATATTCCACGACTGACAGAGCAATTAATACTATATTAACATCATATTAGCGCAAATATTGTAAATATTCCTTACAAATATTTCTAAATTCTCAAAAAATCTGTTATATTGATTGCAGAGAACCACAAAAACAATCCTGGCTGGACGGATCAGTGTGAAAAGATGTTCAATATTATATTATTTAGTAACAGTTATTGAATGCTGAAACTCCTATTTGTTGATATTTTAACTGTTTAATAGTTTTCATCAACACGTTCTGGCCCAGCAGGCCCTTTAAGAACATTCCGGTTTTTGATCTGGACCCAATTGGAAATGAGTTTCATGTCCCTGATATACGGGACAAAACAAGAGAATCCTGGACTATTCTGAATGTAAACCAGAATGAAGAGTAGGATATTTGGAGGTGGAATGATGTCACAGCACCAGCAAAGACTCTGTGATGTCACTGGCGATGCAGTCTGTGATGTCATCAGCTGCAGAATCGTATGTAACACAATTCTGCATATTTGTCATTGCTTGCAATAACACTGACCAGTTCAGACGTCCGCAAAGCACTTCCCAATTGAACGTACACTTAGTATCGTTTTCGACAACTTTAGTGATTTCACTCAAAGAAAATGTCATACAATACTCAAAGACACGGGAGCCAAAGACTGGCCCACCTGGAGGAGCAGCTGGAAGAGATAAAGTTCCGGCTGCAGAAAGAGACGGAGCTCAAAGTGGGATTTTTCAACCAGGCCCACAGAGCAACTGAGGAGCTGAAGAGGATTCGAAGATATACTGATCCTGAAACACTTAAAGTTGTTGCCGTTGCTAGTCAGGCTCACTTTAGTGTTGAAGACCTGGATAAAGAGGAGATTCAACAAAAATATGAGAATCTGAAGGTGGCTCAGTTCCACGTCCAGGAAGCCCTGGTAGGGGAATTGAATGAAAAGAAGAAGAAAAATGAGACCCTTGAGGAGGAACTAGAAGAGCTGAAGGCTGCCTACGAGGAGCTGCGCTCCAGACACGAAGCAGATGTGGATCTTGTGAGCCAGAAGGGAAAGAAAAAAACCACCGATGAGAGAAAGATTAACGAGGAACTGAGCTTGGAGAAGCTCAGAGCAGAAAAGGAGCAGATTATAAATGAGATGGCGCAAACGATCAACCTCCTGGAAGAACGCGAAAAACGGTTAATAGACGAACTCGAGGAGACAAAACGTGAAACAAACGAACAATCGGAATTAATTAGCAAGTTAAAGCAGCAGGAAGAAACGTACAGAGAGAAAATAAAACAAGACCAAGCTGCGCTTTCCCAACAACGGAAAGAAAATTTTATCATTGAACTAAACTTTTCGGTATTGAGAGAACAATTCGAAAAGTTTGAAACGGAGATAACTCAGGAGAAAGAGGCGCTTATCGACAAATCGGAGGAATACATGGAGCTGATGGACAACTTGAGAATGGAGTACGCCATCCTCCTAGAGAAATCAAAACAAGACAATGACTTCCTGACGTACACCATTAAGATTTTAGAGACAGAGCTGAACGACATCAAAATGTTACACACTGAGCTCCAGTGTCAGTATAACGCCGATGTCGCTGCATTAAAGGAAGAGTTAGAAAGACATCGACATGAAGTGAGACGGGAGAAAGACGCCTCCTTAAAGACAGCCACTCACAAGAAGCAGATCATCGAAAGCCTGAGAGAGCAGAACGCCATCCTGCAACAAAACGCGCGGCAAGAAATCCTGGTCCTGCAGGAGACAGAGAGAAACGCACAGGCTGAACTGGAGACCGTGGTAGTTTTGTTTAAGGAGCTCCAGTGTCGTTACATCAATGATGTTAATATGTTGAAGCAAGAGGCAGAGCTGGAGCAGGGAGAAATGACTAGAGTGGAAGAACTAGAAACAGCCGAACATCAACAGCTGCCAGACACTGAGGATGAAGACCTGGAGTCAAACCACAGCACAGTTTCACAGCAGCAGGAGGAGGAAAAGAACCGGGTCGACCCGGTAATGGATTTTAGTAATTATGATTCTTCGGAGGAAGAGGATTTATCAACAGAAGATTTGCCTGGATGTTCAACTGACCTGGAATCCACAGAAGACAACATAAATATAGAAAACATCCTGCAGGATTTGCATATTCCAGACATTGATGGCAGCCAGGAACCAAAGAAGAAAAAACCAAAGGTTTCAATTTGGAAAAAAATACGAAACATCTTTAAAAAGCCAAAAAAAACAACACAGGAGTGAATTAAATAAAAACGAGGCCTGTCGCGATCAGGCCTGTCGCATAACAGATTTTACTGAGAGATTTAATTGTCTCAAAAAACGATTGCTATAAACTAAAATATTCTTTGAAGACCTTTTCACACTGATTTAATGGAAACTACGTAATAATACATGCGATTTCCTGCCAGAGATAGACACACTTTACTTTGAAAAGAACACGGAGAGAATCCTGAACAGCTGACGCAGTGCAACCCGAAGTCCAGCAGACATCGGAAACAACATGAATGTTTATTCAACATTTCGTGCAAAGAAAATATCAATAACTAGGGGAGGAGTTGGAGCGACATTTCTACCAGAAAACCCGGTAACTTTTCAGCGGTTCTTCGTTAACGTGACATAAATAGTTATAATGATTTTCATTCAGTCAGCCTGACACTCGCCGCATGCATTGCAGGTAGATTGTAGTAAGGAATTGATTAATGTCTGGTTTCATAATTAGTGAACTGGACTTATTATGTTGTGTCCATTGTTGGACACAACACGGTGGATTTCTGTCGGCTAATGTGTCTCAGGTTTTGATAATGGGCCGACAATCGGCGACATAAGATGGTGCAGCGCGCTGGGCATCACAGTAAGGAAACAAGGAGGGGAGGGTCAGTGGAGAGCACCGGAGTTGAGCCTGTTTTCATTCAGTGTCATCAACAGTAAGAGAAAAAGGCAGGAAGAAACGTCTTTGCACCACATTCTGCTCATTTCCTCACGTTAAAAACAACATTCTTCTTCTCTCATTTCCTCCCTTTCTTTCAGAATTTATAGGTCACTTAATATACATACAATTCCACACATGCATGCACACATTTTCACGTCCCCTCCATGGCTGCCACCTTATCGTGGTGGGGGGGTTTGAGTGTCCCAGTGATCCTAGGAGTTCTGCTGCCGGGGCTTCATGCCTCTGGTTGGGCCACCCGATGCAGACGGGTCCAAGGTGAGGAACCAGACCAAGCGCAGCCCAAAGATCCCTATGATGAACACGACCTTTGGAAACAGGGGTTGTAATCGCCCGAACATGGGGTCCCACTCTGGAGAGGCCTGGGGGTGGGGCATGTGGGCGCATTAACCCGACCGGGCATTAACCCGACCGGGCTTTGACCCGACCGGGCATTGACCCGACCGGGCTTTGACCCGTGAAGCCCAACCGGGCTGCACACCAAACAACAGTTCAGATTACCCGCTGTCCTTGGAGAATCTCTGAAGGAGAAACTGAGCACAACTTCCTTCTTCACTAAATATAAACAAAAATGGAGAACTCAGATTTTAGCAGTTGTAGAATTTCTTTTTGCTTTGGAGCTTTAGAAATCAGTAGTTATAGATTATAGATTTTGTTTTTTACTTTTTCCATGCTGTTTACATCTATTTATTATAAATGTTGTTCTCCACGGTTTTTTTCTTTACGCAAAAGAAAATAAAATGTTTGACTGAACCAGTAAAATTAACTTCCCATAGAACAGTGTAACCCACAAGTTACTTTAAATACACCTAATAATAGCAAAAGGCAGGTAATTTAATTTACTTCTCTGACCAGCACCAACGCTATGAAAGTCTATCTAAAGAGACGTTGGGCCGGATCAAAAGAGTGTAAATTCTCGGGAGCCGAGGCGTGAATGACAACCCGGGAGTGCACAAAGTGTCAACAAGAAAGAGTAAAATTTAATAATAAAAACAATTGTGGATCCACATATACAATTGTAACAAAATGGCGCGCGGTTTTTTAAAAACAGAAAATAAAATAAATAGCAGTCGTTCAATATATCGGTGGATTCAGTGTTTGTCCAGTCTTTCCCAATGTGTCAGTCAGTTCTCTCAGTATTTCAGGGATAGTGACCAGTCGGGTCACTGTCTCCCATGTCACTGGGTTCTCTGGGCTGGGGCTCCCCAAGGGGGAGGAGGCAGCGGCTTGGGAGAAGATGAACACATGAATTGTAGCAGGACGAATCAAAACAGCACTGAACTCAAAACAACCAGGAACAGCCGGACATCTTGAATCCTCCTCATCCGGGTTTCCTGAGCGGCAGCAGCGTCGCGTCAGTCCAACCTGCAGAAACGCTGCGACCTGCTGCATTTCTCTGAGACGCAGCTAAAAATGGAGTCAAGCAGCTTTGATGTCGCCTCTGTTTGATATTTGCTTCTTTTTCTGGATCCACTCGTCTTCGTGGTTTTGCACTGACTTACAGAGAACAAAAGGGATTTATGTCTGAAATATGGCGCTGAAGGAGACAGAATACTGGAAAGTACTTTAGTCTAAGTTCTCGTGAAAATGTTTTATTACATTTGAATTAAAACAAAACTAATTTTCAAGTAAGTTTTCAGCAGATTATTCCGTAATATTGATTTTCTTTTAATTACCAACAGATTATTTCACTTATAACAAAACGGCAACAAAACATTTTCCCAATTTATAAGTGAAATAATCTGACAATTACTATTTTTATCAATATTGATGAATTATCAACTGAAAATAAGCTCTCTTGAATATTCAGGTATACTGAGATATTTGTACCAGAAAAAAGCTTGACAGATAATTGGTCAGATTTAGTGTTTTGTGGCATTTTTATGATGCCGTATTATTTCCATTTTAGACCCAAATGCCACATCGCATCAGAAAGAGAAAATTTACAACAAAAAACACAAATTCTCCAGAAAAAACAACAAAATTTCTGAGTTTAAAAAGTCGAATATTAGCTAGAAAAAATCTGAAATGTTTACCTTAACCTCGGACATTTTCTAGAAAAAAAAGTAAAATTTCTAAACTCAAAAAGTGAAACTATTACAACTTTTCAAATTCAAAATGTTCTTATTTTCTGAGTCAGTGTCTGATCTTTCAATCTCGTGTTTATATTTTCCATCTGAGAACCTTTGACCTTTGACCTTTCTGTCTCCAATCTGTTTTTGCAGGTGAGCTCGTCGCGCCGTTCCCAGTTCCCATCATCCTCTTCCTCCTCTTCCTCTCGCGGCTCCGCCATGTTTCCCTTCGCCTGCCCGTCCTCCTTCCTCCTCCTCTTCCTCCTCGCCGTCCTGCTTCCTGCCTGCCAGCCGGAGTCGCAGCGCGTCGACCCGAGCGCCGAGCCCGAGCCTCGCACGGCGCTGCCCTCGTCGGCCGCCGCCTCGCTGGCGCCGTCGCTGCCGTACGGGAACAGCTCCACCTCTGGCCTCCCCGATAAGTGCAACAAGAAGACGGTTTGCACCGAGGGCATCCTGCTGCCGGTGTGGGAGCCCGAGCAGCCGGGCCTCGGCTACCAGGTGGCCCGCGCCGTGGTCTACTTCGTGTCCCTGATGTACATGTTCCTGGGAGTGTCCATCATCGCAGACCGCTTCATGGCGTCCATCGAGGTCATCACCTCCCAGGTGAGCAGGACCAGGAGCTTTAAACCAGCTGAGCTTGTTCAACTTCCTGAGTCTTCCTGGAGAAGCTTTCGGGTGCTGAAGGTTTTTACCTCTGCTGAGCTTCAAGTCTCTTCAGAAATCGAAGGAGCCTTGCACAGCGTTCACACAGATTCCCGTGTTCCCCCCAGGCCCCACAATCTTTTTAGCCAGTGTACATAAAAAAGATCAGAAGACTTTAGATCCATTGTAGAAAAAACAAGACAATTTATGAGTTTCAAAAATCAAAAATTTGCTAGAAAAAAACCCACAAAAATTAGAAATTTCAAAAAACAACTTGGAAATTTCTGAGCTTCAAAAGTAAAGTAAAAAAAAAAAAAAATCAACTCTATAGTTGGAAATAATTTATGTTTGTATAAAATCCTTGAGGCATTCATCCTGCTGGTCCTGAAAATAAAACCTGAAATTTAAGTGATTCATGTGTTAGTGGAAATTTCAGAGCTCTTTTAGTAGAACGGTTTTTAAATTTAAAATTATTTCTCACCTTGAGGTGATAAAAAATAAAGCAGGCTCTAATCGTTAATCAAGGTTCTGGTTCTTGGCATGCAGCACAGCAGATGGATGTTCCTCCATTATGAGAGCTGAATATCAGAAATCCTTCTGAAACATGAGCAGAACTGCGTCTCATAAACACAATGTGACTTTTGTTTTGGGGATATTTACAGTAAAACTGCATTCGATGCTCCTTTTCTGCGTTGTGGTGCTTTGACCGTTCAGTTTGAGGTCAGGAAGCTGGACTTTGAATCTGCTGCAGCGTCTCGCCCAGTGCAGCTCGTCTGAGCTCGACTGATACGGTGGAACGAATTGGAGTGGGATTGGCCGTTACGGAAACGTTGAGAGATAAGTTGGAGGCGGAGAGGATAGCAGAACGGGCTGAATGAGGCCGGCTGATTGTCCATCAGAGGGGAATCGGCTCCTCGTCTCGTTGGGTTCAAATCTTTCAGTCCATGTTGTTTACGCGCTTTTCCTGGCGGCATCACAGGGATTTATGAAGGTCATTAGGTGATAAATAAACCAGAAACCCAGGAATTCAATTGAATTATTAGACAGCAGGAGTCATTTTATAGACTTTTGTCCGTAAACGTTTATAATTTCCGACTTTAATTAACGTGATTAAAGACGGTTATTAATTAACAATGATTCAAAACCCGACTCTTTCTGTGGAGGATTTTCAGCCTGCAAGAATTTATTGAATCTCATCCCTTATTTCCTGTTTAGTGATGTTTATTTCCTGTTTAGTGACGTTTATTTCCTGTTTAGTGACGTTTATTTCCTGTTTAGTGATGTTTATTTCCTGTTTAGTGACGTTTATTTCCTGTTTAGTGACGTTTATTTCCTGTTTTGTGATGTTTATATTGCAGTAGTTTGTGGGGGGATTTGGTTTGATACAGTTTGTAAAGATAAAAAGTGAAAAATTGACAATAATTTGGGAAAGAAAATGAGGATTAGTTTTGCAGTCATATTTTCAACATGTTATTTATTCATTCATACATTTTAAACAAACTATTTATTTAGCAAGATAAATGTAAAACTACTTAGCTATAAGTATTTAGCTAGAAGTAATTTTTTTCCTTTATATTGGGGTTCATCAATACCCTGATTTTATTTTGATAGTCCACTTACTATCAAGTGAATTTGCATATTATCTAAATATTTAACTCTCAGCTAGCTAAATAGTTAGCTAGCTCAGATATTTAGCTGTTTAATTATTAGCTAGCTTAGAGTTAAATAGCTAGCTTGCTAACTAAATAGTTGCTAACAAAATATTTAGCTACCAAGCTAAATGGATCACTCCTGTCCAGAGCTGGGCAAAATTATACCAAAGTAAGAGTAGCACTACTGTAACGTACTTTTACTCATGTAAAAATACAAAGTACGTGTTTTAGAAACTACTCAGGTCAGAGTAAAAAAGCATTTGGTAAAAAGTCGACTGAAAACTGAGTGACTGATCAAATTATCAATCATTTAATATTTAAAATGACATCATCAGACAGATCAAAATGTAAAGTTAAGTGGAATTTTTTTTTTTTTAAAGATAAAAGCGACAATAATTTATATAAGTAACAAAAATAAGAAAATAAGGCTAAAGAAAATGTTTCCAAATCAGTTTCTTTCGATAAAAAACTTATGAAACTTTAACAAAAACTGCAGGTGTGTCTGAATCTGGTGGAGTTTTGGTTAAAATATGTTTGTTTTTCATTCGATGGGAAGAAAATCCAGAACTTTTACTCCAGTAAGAGTAGAAATCCTTCATAATAGAAGTAGTAAAAGTAATGCAAGTAAATGTACCTGTGACCAGTCTTGGCTCTGCCCGGCTCCTCAGGTGTGTTCAGGTGTCCAGTGTGTGTGTGTTTTGCAGGAGAAGGAGGTGACCATCACCATGCCCAACGGGGAAACGTCCGTGGCGACAGTTCGCATCTGGAACGAAACCGTCTCCAACCTGACGCTCATGGCTCTGGGCTCCAGCGCGCCGGAGATCCTGCTGTCGGTGATCGAGGTAAACGCCGCCACGCCCCGGCGCTGGCTGTGCGTCGCGGCTCAGCTCTCAGAGCCTCCGCTCCTTTGCAGGTGTGCGGTCACAACTTCGAGGCCGGCCAGCTGGGGCCGGGGACCATCGTGGGCAGCGCCGCCTTCAACATGTTCGTGATCATCGGGATCTGCGTGTGGGCCATCCCCAACGGCCAGTCGCGCAAAATCAAACACCTCCGGGTGTTCTTCATCACCGCCTTCTGGAGCATCTTCGCCTACATCTGGCTCTACCTCATCCTGGCTGTCATATCGCCGAGCGTCGTGGAGGTGAGGCCGCCTGCCTGGAGCGGGAAACCAGCCTGACCAGCAGCAGGACTAGCCTCAGCCCCCAAAACCAGTGAAACACCGTCACGAACTGCAAAATAGAAAATCCCACAAAGTACTTCTACTTTTCAGCGCAAATATCTCAAATAAGTCAAAACTAACTGATGAGTAACTAAGAGCTTGTTTTAAGTCATAATTTCTTAATTTTGGTGAAAAAGTACGTTAGCAGATAAATCCACCAACATTTAAAATCATGTAAAATCTGCTTTTTTATCTTTCCATCATGTTATGATGTTATTTCCTCATCAGAAACAAACCTGCTTTGAATCTTTCATGCATGTTTGATTCATCCTTTATTTCCATGGCAACCAATCAGACGGTGCTAGACCCTCCTATGTGCCTGGAAAACATGTCAAACTGCCAGTTTAATAAGGTTTTTGGGTTTTGTTCTGCACCAGAGCTTGGTGAAATAGAACCCGCCTCCGTCCTTATTGCTGGATCTCCCTGCGGCCCCTCCGTGACCCTGCAGGGGTCACCAGGTCAACGGGTTCCTGGATGTCTTCTCCCTAAATCTCTGGCCTTGTGTTTCAGGTCTGGGAAGCTCTGGTGACGCTGCTCTTCTTCCCCGTCTGCGTCCTCCTGGCTTGGATCGCCGATCGCCGTCTGCTCTTCTACAAATACATGGGCAAGCGTTACCGTGCCGACAAGCGCCACGGCATCGTCGTGGAAACCGAGGGGGACCTGACCCCCACCAAAGGCGGCATGGAGATGATCACTGACGGCAAGCTGCCGCGGGGAAGCACCGTGGTTCCTGCTGAGAACGGCGGGGATGGAGCGGCGGGCGCCACGGCGAACAACATCGGCGCCGCCGCGGTCGCCAGGGGCAACCTGCCCAACTCCAGCAGCGCCACGGTGAACATGGAGAGCGGCAGGGAGCTGGACGAGAGCCGCAAGGAGGTGAGACACAGAAAAACCAGATAAACTGAGGAGAAGGAGGGAAGTTTGAATTAAAGGGTTCATTCAGTCCAAACCTCGGCCCGGTCCGGTTCAAGTGAACTCTGGTGCGGTTAATGTGAACGGCAAGTGGATCGGAGGCCGCTCCAAAAGCAGGAAGTGGGTTGCAGCACAGGAGCCTCTGAAGACACTGAGAGCCACAAGATCTTCTTCACCAAGCGGAAACAGAAAATCTCTCTTCTGTCTTTGGTAAAATCCTATGAGCCATTTTCCCTGCTAGCGCTAGGCTAACATGTTTGTTTTGGTTGTATTTACCCAGAATGCCCTGCGCGGTAGTCCACTTCCTGCTTATGGAGCGGGCTCCAGCCTGCTTCACATATGGATTCAAACCGAACCAGAGTTCACTTCAACCGAACCCAGACCAGAGTTAGCTTAGCATTCACACCTCCCAACCGAACCGGACTTTCTAAACACACGGACTGGAGTTGGATTAAAGTGGACTGAACTGGGCTGGAGCTCCAGTGGAACCGGGAGAACCAGGAAGTGACGGGAACCAGAAACCTGAACCCGGCTTGTCTCCGGCAGGTGATCCGCATCCTGAAGGAGCTGAAGCAGAAATATCCCGACAAAGAGCTGGATCAGCTGGTGGAGCTGGCCAATTACTACGCGCTGCTGCACCAGCAGAAGAGCCGCGCCTTCTACCGCATACAGGTAAGCTCCGCCCACCTGCCGCACCGCAAACCACGCCTTGTGCCGCAAAGTCCCGCCCTAAACGCCGGGTTTGCTTCGCCTCGTCGCCATCAGGCGACCCGGATGATGATCGGAGCCGGAAACGTTCTGAAGAGGCACGTCGCCGACAACGCGCGGCGCGTGGTGGTGGCCGACGAAGAGGAGGCTGAGGAAGACGACCTGGCCGTCTGCAGCCACATCTCCTTCGAGACGGCCCACAGTCAGTGCATGGAGAACTGTGGCGTCCTCACGCTGGCCGTGGTCTGCCAAGGTAGGAGGAGCAGCGGAAACATTAAACCTTCACTTCCTCAGCAGCTCAGGATTAATTATGACAGGAAAAATAATTATACTTCCTGTTTTACATGAATAGAATGAAACATCGCTCATTATTCCCTCAGGTGGGAAGTTGACATTTCAGTCCAGCCCATCCAGAAACGAAATAAAAAGCAAACATGATGCCGGAGGGCGGCCATCTTGAGAGGCGCCGCCCTTTCATTGGATGGGAATAAAGATAAAATATTACCAGGAGAAACAGCCGTTTTAATCACTGATGTGTTAAAAGATGAAATATTTCATAATTTGTGAATTTTAATTTGACAAGATTCCTTATTTTAAATTTCAATAATTTTTTGCATATGAGTTTTCATAAAATTATAACTGAATTCCTGTAAAACTGCGACTTTAGTCTTGCATTATTTTGACTTCATTCTTTATCACGACTTTATTCTCATAATGTTATAACTTTATTCTCATGTCACTGTTACAACTTTATTTTCTTATATTTTCATTTTATAATCTTGCATTTTTTTATTGTCATGTTGCGAGTTTATTCTGGTGATATCCGTTTTATTCTCATAAATTAAAGATCTTTTAGTCTGGCCCTAAACTCTTGTCTGCTTCGTTTGATGAGAACTTTTGGTTTTTAATAAAATATGACCTTCAGATTTTGCAGCATAATTTGTCTCTGATTTATGCACCATTCCTTCATATTTAAAATGTTGTGACTTGTAGAACCAGGAACATTTAATGTCACATTTCTCAGTCCAGTGACTCCTCAGCATGATGCTTCCTCCGCCGTGCTTGTTTTCCAGTTTTCTGACTGCTGTTGTGTTTTCGTCCTGCAGGCGGTTTGGGGGAGAACACTTTCTACGTGGATTACAGGACCGAAGACGGTTCAGCTAACGCCGGATCCGACTACGACTACAGCGAGGGAACGCTGGTGTTCAAACCCGGAGACACTCAGAAAGAGATCAAGGCGAGTCGCAGCGCGAATGAAACCACAAAACGATTCCACGGCGTTGTGGCAGGGCAGGAAAAATAAGAGTACATTTCTGCCGAAATGCTCAGAAACTTGGAGATTAATTTCAGAATTTTTTTATTAAAAAACTAGGAAAATTGATTCTGCTATAAAATGACAAATTGTCCAGAAAAGAAAATTAAATTTATGAGTTTGAAAAGCCAAATATTTGCTAGAGAAAAAACCCTGAAATAAATATTGAGATTAACAACATTTACATTTCTGAGTTTGGAAAAGTGAAAATTTGCAAGAAAAACTCAAAACATTTTAAGGAAAATCCCAAAAAATGTCTGGAAAACACAAGGAAGGAGTTTCAAAAGTTGATAATTTTCCAATCTTGAAACTAAAAAAAAAAACAAAATTCTAGTTAAAAGTCATTTTTTTAGAAAAATACTGTGATAAAAATTTGTTTTTGGCAAAGGAATTTCTAGGTTCTTTTCTGGAAGTTTTCTAAGATTAATCTCAAAATTTGAGTTTTTCTTGCAAATTTTTGACATTTAAACTCAGAAATGTTGCCTTTTTGTCTAGAAAATGTCTGATACTTTTGGCAGGAATGTACTTCTCTATTTGTTCTTTAGAAACGTAACGGCCCCAACACGCGGCGGGAAGATCGGACTTTGGTTGGCTGAAACAGAAAAACCAACAACTGGAAGTTAAGATTGAAAGGCTTAAAAGATTATCATCGCAGTTTAAGATAAAAACTGGCTTATCGGGTCGGATGAGACGCGATCGGATCGATGGGTTTCTCTCCCTCGCTCTGATTTCTTCTGATCGATCCATTTAATGAGAAACGGATCGATCAGAAGAGAGGAATGGCTTCTCTGAAACGCAGAGCAATTAAAGCTCTAAAGCTTTGACCCGAACAGATTTGACTCCTAAAAGCTTTTTTCATTCTCAGCAGCAGATATGAGCCTGAATGGATCACAAGTTGTTACATTTAATCATTTTCTCATTGTGAGAAATGTTTGCTATTCGTTATGCGGAAATAATCACATTTACCCTGTTGAAGTTTGAAATACGTAATTAATTTTTTTTCAATACATTAATCTAAATTTAGAGCATTTTGTGAAAGTTTGGATCCTCAAAACATTCAAAAAGTTCAGAATAATTAGAAAAACTGGAAGGTGAAGAGTTATTTTCTATTTCCAGTTATTTTCAAATTATTTCTCCACATTAATTACCGTTTTTATTGATTTCAATTAACAAAAAATGTTTCCTCCGTTTCAGTTTTTGTTAGTTTTATTGATAACTTGGTTTCGCTGCTGAACGTCTCAGACGGTTTTACAAAAGAGATGCTGAATTATGGCTGCAGCAGCAGGTTGCATGTGCAATAAACTCAAACCGAGGCTCTGCAGCGGCGCAGGATGCGGCGCAGGATG
>VMRN01000123.1:616206-641795 GCA_010277015.1 Poeciliopsis turrubarensis
AAGACACTTCAGGATTGAATTCACCTTGCATAGATATCGATATATTTATCGATCTGATTATAGGTTTTTGCATGTTTTCTCGATTTTGGCCGGTTCAGTCTTCCATCGCCGTCTTTCTGTTGATGTAGAACGATTCTGATGAAATGATTCATTTATTTTCTTAAAGATGAGCTGCGCCGCGGAGTGAACAGAGTGCGGCCGTTTTGTGCAATACACTCCATGTTGTCTGTTCACGCCTCCTGCCGCAGTGTTTACCGTCTCTGTACATTTCTACCCCCAGTCCCTGTGAAGGAGGCTCTGTAAGTGTAAGTAGCATGTTTACATGACGGAACCGACAGTCTGGCTGCAGGAGAACTGAGCAGCACCGGTTGGGACCGGTTGGGACCGGTTGGGATGAAATATTTGGAACGAGTCAGGACCAGTTGGAACCTGCTGGAACCAGTTGGAACTGGCTGGAACCGGTTGGAACCTGCTGGAACCAGTTGAAACCAGTTGTCGTTGGTCAAAGCCAGTCAGAACTGGCTGGAACTGGTCGGAACCGGTTGGAACCGGCGCTCCAGACACAACCCAGCAGCCAGAACCAGAACTGCTCTGTGTTTCCGTGAACTTCTGTACTAACTGTCGGCCCGTTGGGTCTTTGCTGTTCCTTAGATAGATGTGGTCGCCGCCGCCTCGCCCCTCCCCCACTGTGTTCTGTGTTTCCGTGTTCCTCCAGACATGCATGATGAATCCATGTGTTTGTGTGTTAGCAGCATGGTCTACCCTGACGGAGACGTTTTATTTTTTTATTTTTCTAAGTCAGTCTCCTACATTTGCACAGAAACAATGTTTCCTCCGTTCGGCTCATCCCCCGGTTTGTTTCCTGTGAAATCTCCGTGTCCGTGTTCGTGTCCCCCCTCCCCCACCCATTGCTCCTGCCCATGTCTTGCTCTCCAATGTGTCTCTGTGTGATCTTGTTTTATGTGATAATTAAAAAAGGATTTGTCTCTGCCTGAACCTTTGTAGGGAAACTGTACGACGACGAATTAGGGCCGTTATTGATAGAGAAAAAAAGTACATTTAAAAAAATTCTGCAATTTCAGGAAAAGCTCAGAAATGTTGAGATTAACCTTCGAAATGTTTGCAGAAAAAACTTGACAATTTCTGAGTTTAAACATTTGAACACATTTGAGTTTTGGAAATAAGTTTGAAAACTCTTTATTTTGGTAGTAAAAAAAAGCTTGGAAATTTTGAGATTGGAAAAAAAAGTAGTTTGAAAAGTCAAAAATTTGCTAGAAAAAATGTCTGAAATTTTCAGAATAATCTCAATAATAATTTTGACTTTTCAAACTCGTATTTTCTAGAAAAAGTCTGAAATTAATCTGAACATTTCCAATTTTTTGGGTGAAAATTCACTCCTTTTATTTCTATTTGCAATGGCCCTAATACGTCGTCTTAAAACTATGACTGCGATATTATGATATAATGTGATAGACATATACATTAAGTCAATATTCTAATAAATTAACTGAAGTTTTTTGTATGAAATGCAACAGAAAAAAAGTCATGAAAAAAATCTTGTTTTTGAAAACTTGGCATGAGATGTACCGTGTTTCTGAAAGAAAATGAAGGTCTTTAATCAAGTGAACTTGACCTTAGTTAAATATAGTTTATTTATTTTCAACGTGTGACGAGTCTGAGTCGTTATTTAAGCATGAAATAATAATATGATGTGCAGATTCTCACATAATTCCTAATAAACATAGAAATAAATAAATGGCTTGATAAACTATATTGCATCCAGAACTTTCCCAACTTATTTGGTTATATAATATTTAAACAGTATTTATGTAATTTGTCCAGTTCATCTCTAATTTTATTCTTAGTTTCCTTTTTTATTCCATTAGTTTTTTCATATGATTTATTTATTTGAGGACTTTTTTTTAGTCGTTGCATTTTTTGTTCTGTATTTTGAATTTATTTAACTTTTTTTCAGTATACTGTCACATTTTTCAGCCATACATTAAACTGTTTCTTCCAAGCCATTTATTTATTTCTATGTTTGTTGCCAGTTAGGTCAGTTTTCTGAAAAACTATTTGGTCTTTTTCAGATTTCTTTTACTATCACCAGACTTGGCCAGAGATTCAAACTAACTTTGATATTAAAAATTGTTTCATTAAAGTCAGAAATTGTGGTTTAATAAATTATAAAGAATATCCAAATAACTAGATATTAATTGCACTTAAACAGAATTCCTATCAAATCAAATATTCTAAGCTTATTTAAATAAACAATTTGTTACAATTGATTTTAAAAACTATTTAGAAGTAAGATAATCTGTCAACTGAACCATTACTTTTTTGTTTGTTTTAATCAAGGAAATATTGCCTTGGCACAGTCTACTGGTCTTGTGATGAAGTTACTTGTAAATTAGTGCTGCATTAGTTTTAAGGATACTAAGATATTTGCATTAGAAACTAGAGAAAAATACTTGGAAAGATGTTGTGTTTTCACGGTGTAGTTCTCAAGAGCAGCAACTTTTAAATGCATACCTGCTCTGGGATTTGAGGTCAAAGTTCAGGTTTTACATTTGAGCTTTTATGATGCTAATCAGCTGCTCCCAGATGTAAAAACAATACCTTGTTTCCACAGTTACTCATCATAAGAACTCTCCGAAAGTAAGAGCTGCGCAGCACCCAGAACCAGAGGGAATAATTGTCCAAACAGATGAAAAAATTAATTAAAACAAATTAGAAGTAACAAAGCTGCTCTATCGTGTTGCTGTATAGAGTGATAGTCTGTGTGAAAGTTTTTTTTTTTTTTTTTTTTTTTTACTACTTTTCTTTTATCATACATGTTTAACTCGCTTTAACAGTTATCTTTAAATCTATCTTAAAGTATTAATGTGATTTGTTTAAATTGTGTGTATGGGTAATTTCACTCTGTCCAGGATTCACGTTCACATCTTAGTCCAGGAGGGGGCGGTAAAAGCACCAGCTGGTATGCTACCCGCCGACATTCCAAGACAAGAAGAAGAATCTGCTAGCCGTTGGAGGTGAAGACGTTGCGGAAAGACATGCGGGAGTTAGATTAACGTGTGTGTTAGTGGCGGTTAAACAACTTTATTCTGTAAATTTTTTATTCCTGCCATTTCGCTACGACCACAGGCTTCCGATAGAGACTACCGGAGTTGGGTTTTCTCGAAGCGGAGTTACGAAAATCAACAGAGGAAGGTAAGGCCGGCTAACGCGTGCTGCCGCCCGCCATTGTTTATGACTCGGGCCTGGACTATTTCCTGGATTTAACCGTTTATTTATAATCCTGGAACTCACGTATTTAAACACTTCTGTATTGTTCACTTGTGTTTATCATTTAAAGTTGTTTAAACAGACCTAATTCCATTAGGCGTAAAACACGGAGATAATAGGCAGGGAAATTGAGACACTAGCACAAATGTACAATTTACGTTCCGCACCTCACTTTCTGTTGTATCAGCATTCGAGTATATAACTATTTAGAATGCTGTAAGAGATTGTTTTTCGAAACTGTGGAGATCTTTGTAAAGTCTAGTTTAATAATAAAAATACACAAATGCCGTTTGAGAGCCACCAGTCTAATAAGTCTGGTGGGAGTTACGAACCGTTTAGCTCAGTCCGTGTCTTTCTTTAGCATAAACTACTTTTTTCAAAGATGTGTCTCTATTTTTTGGTTTAAATGGGGCACGTTTAATGGGTTTTAATGCAGCCATCATGGCGGCAGACCACCTGCAGCAGCGCCAGGCACGGAGGGCTGCTTTCAGACTCGGGTTTCGCTTTCTGTCACTCCATGAAGAATCCGCACAACACAAACTGTCGCAAGGTAATTAGTTTGCGGTTGGTTAACGGAATCCCGCTAGCTTTTTAGCTGCAGGCTAAGTCCCGTTACCATGGAGACGGTCTGTTTACCTCCCGCGCGCTTCTCGGCGGGAGAAAAATGCAGCGGCCAAAAAAAAAAACAAAAACAGGAAAAAGCTGAATAATGTGGTCAAAACACTCTGAAAACGCAAAATCTCAAACGTAACGAAATAACTGGGATTTTCTCAGTTGAAAAGTCATAATTTTGTGAGGAATATTTGTTTTTTCTTTTGCAGTTTTCATGATTATTGGGATAAATTTACAAGAGTAAATATTGTAAAGATAGTAAGATATTCTCTGAAATTATAAAGTAAAAAAACTGCAACAAAAAGTCATCTAATATTGAGGTGTCAAATGCATAAAATGCACATAATGCCAGCTCACATTCTTGTTTAAATTGGTTAATAAATGCCTTTAATTATGGAAAATTATAATATGTTTTACTTTTTTGCATAATTGTACGATGTGTTAACAGTGAATGTCACCCACAAAATATTCTTGGAAATATGTAATATTTTTTGGCAGAAATGTACTTTGTTGCCAGTGTTTCATTTTTTTTTTATCTTCAATGTTCCCAGTCCTCTGTAAATGCATCTCATTTTTGAACCTTTATTTTTCAAGGCATGAGTTTCTTTTATTTTCTTTAATTTTAAACTCCATTAATCATTCAGAACGATGCTTCCCATTTCTTTCTTTACATAATGTATTTAAACTTGAGTTAATTAAAATATGCTAAGTAAATTTATTTTAAATGATTAGGCATCCCCTCCAATGGCTAGAAGATAAATGTTAATGCATGAAAGAAATGGACATAAAATATGAGAGACTGTAATAAAGAATATTTCATCATATTCTCATTTTGTACCATTAAAATGTTTCGTCAAAAGAACAGTAGACGTATTACATCATTTACATAAAAAAGTACCAGAACCGTCTTGTTTTTCCAGTTGGACCCAGCTGTGTTTCTGTGTGTCATTGTGTTTTTATGTTTACTTCGTCCCAACAGCTAAGGAGCGATGTCGTACTACTCGTCGTCCCGGAGCTCGTCCCGGGCCACCGACTGTAAAGTTTACGTCGGTGACCTTGGTAACGGCGCTGCCAAAGGGGAACTGGAGCGGGCCTTCAGTTACTACGGGCCCCTGAGGACCGTGTGGGTGGCCAGGAACCCGCCCGGCTTCGCCTTCGTTGAGTTTGAGGATCCCCGAGACGCAGAGGACGCGGTCAAAGGCATGGACGGGAAGTAGGTCTCATCCTCTATTAAATGGGTTTTTAAGTAGAACAGGTTAGGATTTCTGCTCCCTGAACTCACGGCGGCCCTTCCTTCCCAGAATCCTTTGTGGCTCCCGTGTTCGCGTGGAGATGTCCACCGGCCTGTCCAGGAAGGGCCGCGGGCGCCCCAGCCGCCGCCAGTTTGACCCCAACGATCGCTGCTACCAGTGCGGGGACCGGGGCCACTACGCCTATGACTGCTACCGCTACAGCAAGAGAGGCCGGCGCAGCAGCAGGTGGGGGCAGGGCCATTCTAGCCTCTTAGTGCCGGTCTGCTAGTTAGAGCAGCGCTGACCTGGTCATCTTTCTGTTCCAGGTCCCGGTCCAGATCTCGGTCCCGCTCACGGTCCAGGTCCCGCGGACGGCGCTACCGCTCTCACTCCCGCAGTCGTAGCCGCAGCTACAGCCGGTAGGTCGCCGTGGAAACGGGCACGCCACCAGGAATGCTAACCAGAACAAAATCTGCAGTCTGGTTCAGTTAGCAGTGAAATAATCCGACACAGACGGCAAGTCTGACCGATCGTCAGGTGTTTAAACTAGCTAACGAACCTCTGCTGTTCAGGTGTTCAATTATCACAAAATCCACATCAAACCTGGAAACAACCTTTAATTTCTGAAAGGTAAAAACAAACCACAAAACTAATTTCCTGGGTTTTTTTCGTGGAACGAGGCGATATTCATAACAAACATCAAACAGGGTGAAATACTTCATAAATACCTGGCTCCTGCAGTAAAATTAAATTATTGACAAAGAGAAATTAGTTCTAGTAAAACCTCCTGGAATTAGCCCGGTCCCGTTCTGTTGCTAGGAGACGGCTCTGTGAAGCTGAATCACGCCGGTCCGACCGGCGTGATTCATTTTCTTTTCTTCTGTGTGTTTTCCAGGAGCCGCCGCAGATCGCCGTCATACTCCAGACGCAGAAGCAGGTGAGACCGCAGCGGCCCGACCGCAGACACGCTGCGACCCGCGGCGACCCGGCCGGCCGGTCGGTTCTGTCTGCAACCAGGAAGTTCTGTCTGCTCTAATGAAAACATTCTCTGCTTCTGCATCATCAGGTCTGGCTCCCCGGCCCGGTCCAAGTCCAGGACTCCAGTGAGAAGGTATGCAGTGGTCGGGACTGGGGTCAACGGGTCAGGCTCCTGTCTGACCTCTGACCCCGCCCTGGTCCTTCAGAACATTTTTGCTCTTCAGTTCCGGTTCTCCTCAGACTGATTGAAAATGTTTTGAGTTTTGACTATAAATCATTTTAATTGCTCCTCATTCTGTTTGTTTTTTTTATTCTATTTCCTTCTGAACACTGATACCCAGTCTGGTTTCCAGTCTGGTTTCCAGTCTGGTTTCCAGTCTGGTTTCCAGTCTGGTTTCCAGTAAAAACACTGCAGCTTGTTTTAAGGTGACGTTGTGGTTTAGTTAATATGCTGGGAATGTGAGATTACTCAGCCCTGGCTTTTTTTTCCTTGTGTTTACAGTAATGCCTTCATGCTAATAAAATCTGTTTCTTCCTTGTGGAAGATGACCGACTTCCTTCCAAACTGGTTCCAGTTCTCGCATAAAGCTCATATAAACGGTTGGTTCGAGCTGCAGCTCTGATCCTCTATGGCACATCAAGATTTTACTGGACCCACGAGATACTGGAGCTCACAGTTGTTTTTAAATATTATTTTATCAGTCAAAACAGTTGTTTTGTTTGTTACAAAAAAGTGAGAATATATTTATCATCAACTGCAGTGGCAGCTATTTCTTAACATTTTGACGGTTTGTTAATCAGTAGTTTTATTTTTCTGCCACTACCGGGCCTTTAAGACATTGTTGACCTCAATGTGATCCAAAGTGAAGAAGTTTGCTCTGCTAACGGACTGGGCGAGGCGTTTCCAGTGACTTTGAGTTGGAAACCCGTACTGGTTTTCCTCCAGCACTGAACTGGTTTGATGCAGTAAAACTGATCCGGTCCTGGGAATGTTCCCCGGATGCGGAGCATCAGGATGAGTCCGGCGTAATAAATGTGATTACCTCATGTTTGGTTTTTGTTATTGTCTCCCAGCCGCTCCAGGTCCCGCTCTCGGTCCGGCTCTGCCCCCAGGGGGCGCTCTGCATCTCGCTCCCGCTCTCGATCGCCGTCGGCCAACCACAAGCGGGCCAGGTAAATCCTCAGTGTGTGTGAGTGAGTGAGGCAGCACAGGGCAGTGGGAGGGGTGATATGTGAGTAGAGGGCAGGTGTTCAGGTCAGAGTCAGCCATCTTAGCCAGGGCACCAACGGCCAGACGGAGGATCCGAAGACTCCACAGCTTCCTCACCGCTGGTTCAGGGAATGTTCAGCGGAAGGAAGACCTGAGCTCTTGTGCTCTCTGTTCCGGATCGGCTCTGATCGGGAACAGAGAGCACAGGAAGACGACAAGCCGCCACGACACTGGCTCTGCTGGAGCCGCACTTAGCTAATGCAGCCAGACATTAGCAGAAGCTAGCAGACAGAAGGTACTTAGCTGAGTTTGGCTAGCCGAGGGCAGCTTTGCTAGGTGAGAGCAGCTAAATGAGCACCAGTGGTGTGAGTTGGGGTGAACATCTTTGCAGAACGTTTTGTTTATTTTTCATATTTTCTTTAAAGCGTGTGGTGGGAGCTGAGCACTGCACAGACACCGCCGCTGATCCCAGGCCCAGGGTCTGCCAGCTGGCGGTGTGCACAGCCTGCGGGAGGGTGACTTAAGCGCTGACCTGAGATCAGCCTCCGCCGGCGTCTGACGTTAGACAGCGAGACAGAGGTCGACCTACCGACCGACCCCTCGCCCCTAGAGCCAGCCGGCCAGCCTTCAGAGCCGGGCTTTAAAAACCCGTTCCCCACCTACCAGAACCCCCCTACCTACCAGAGTTCTTCGCCTCGGTCTTAGCTTCTGAGCGTGAGACACAGAGCTGACGAGAGATCAGACTTCAAGAGCGTCTCCGAGTTGTAGTCGTCCGTCCTTCAGTCCTTTGATCCTTCGCTTCTCTGTACTTGTTGTTTCTGCCGCTGTCTCCAAAGGTAACCAACCCCCCACCCCCTGACTAAGCTCATGTTGATGGTGACAGAACATATTGAGCCGCTAAAAAGCAAGCATGTGTGGCTGGATGTGGGAGTGAGTGTGTGGACGTGTGAATGTGTGTCAGGCTGACAGGCAGGAAGGAGGGCGTTAGCCGCCCGCCGCCACAGCTTCTCATTCTGACATGAAATCTGTTAGCGCAGCTTAAAGGCGCCGCGCAGTCGACCCAACTGCCCAGATCAATGTGTCGATGTTCTGAAAGTGTCGTACAAAATTAAACAATTTCACAGTAAAGCTGCAGGATGCAACTTTTATCAAATGTTTTTTACATTTTTGTTTAAACTCACCAGGTTGTGACAGTTTAATATGACGCAGCTAAAATGTGAAAACATCAGTCTCCTCCCTGAGCTAACAGTGCTGCCTGAAGAAATGCACCAAAAACAAAAAAATCAGAGCCAGAAGGAGGGGCTTAGCGCTGTCAGTCAACTCATGTACTCGCTGCTAAATGTGCTCATGGCAAAGAAAACAGCAGGAAAACCATTTATCTGCCGTTATTAGTGACTATGCTGTGAAAGCTTAGCATTCACAACGTGATGCGGGTATGCTAGCTGCAGCGCAGCAGAGAGCAAGTGAGTGATGGAGCGCCACACACAGGATGATTGACAGCGCTAAGACCCGCCTCCTGGCTTTGACTGGTTGTCTCTGGTTAGTACTGGGAGGAGGCAGAGGAGATTTTTTTTCTCTTTTTATTCCAGATTATGAAGGTTGTCCTTCAGAATAAAGGCTTGTTGAGACCAAAACGCCAAACTGAAAAAAACGTCTAGTTTTTGGTAGAAAGAGAAAAACAATAAATCATTCAAAAGGAAATTATCAAGCTTATTTTAATTTGTAATGTGATTATTTGATTTATTGATTATTGTGACAGAATTACTTGTTAATTGTAAATCACATATAAACCCTGAAGCGGCGGTGAAACGGCGTAATCCCGCCTGGACAGTTGGCTCGCCCGCGCCGGCCCTTTAAACTGACTTTAGTCCAGGTAGTTTTTTCAGTGCAGAGAAGCTGTAGGTGTGTCTCCCCGTCTGCTGCTGCCACAAGCTGACCCCGGTCCGTTTGTGTTTCAGTCGCTCCCGCTCAGCGAGTCCAGCCCGGAGCCCCACGCCTGCAGATGACTGAGCGACCAAGACTCTCAGCCAGCAGCAGCTGTTTTCCTTTGGTTCTGGTATCGGTCCGTGTCGTCTCTCTCATTATTTCCAGATCTATTTTTGTTTTGTTTTTTTACCGCCAGGACTGCCATCTCCACAGCTCCACATTGCCCCAGGTTGTATAAATAGGAGCAGTTTTAACTGTTGCTGCTGTGTAAGCGATCCGTATTTTGAAAAGCGTAGCAAAGACGGGATGCGACACCTCGTTTGACTTTTAGCTGTAAAACTCAGAAATGGCAGGAATGGGCTGAGCAGATGAAATGAGTTGAAGTATTAAAACATCCTGAGTTTTTCTGTTGGTCTCCTCTTCACAGGAACACTTGTTGCTCTGCATGCCTTTAGATTTAAAGTCATGTTGTTTTCCTGCTTTCCCTTCATGAAGCTACATGAATAATGTGAGTTTGATACATTGCTCTGACCCGATTTTAAAACACAAGCGAGGCTCATGTTGGGGCAGCTGTTTGCTTTTCTTTCTGTTCTCGGCTTTAGAAGTGAAAGTGTGGCAGTTTTATTTTGGAATAAACCTCTTCAACACATCCTGCTCTGCTGTGTTTCTGTTGACATTCTGTCAGATTCAGACATTAACGTTGTGCTAATTCGATATTTTAAACTCTTCTCAAACTGTTCTTCACCAAAATGCAGGGTAAGTAAAAATGAGAACCAGAGGCCATGTTCAGGGTTTTATCTGTGACAATACATGAAGGGATTATTAAAATAAACTTAATTTAGTAACATCATTTTTAAAAAGCAATTTGCTAAAAGACAGAACCGTAATGAAATAAGTTCTGGACCAGGACAAAATTGCAAATTTCTGCCCAAAAATACTCAAATTTTGTGATTAAAATTTTTTACAAAAAAAACTTGGAAAATTGAGTTTCAAAGCTTTAAAATTTTTCATTAAGGACTATTACTGGATAGTCTTCACACAATAACACAGCGGATGACAACTTTTTATTTGTGTCACCAGATGGCATCAATTTCTGCACACATTTTATATTGAATTAATTGACTTAAGTTTCTCCAGTTTCATGCAGGACAGGCGGAAGTCATTGCATGTGATTCAAAAAATGATTGATGTTGGTGATAAGAGTAAAAGCATAGTTGTGGTTATGGAGGCAGACAGGAATTTAAGCAACCTGGAGTCGTCGCCAAAACAGGATTTTCAGTCAATTAGGACAGAAAAACCATTAGATGGTTGTATTTACAGGAAGTTGTATTGTTGTTTTTGGTAAAGACAAAAGGTGAAGGTACCAGTAATTTTATTTATACAGCATGTCTCAGGAACAAGACAGTACAAAGTGATGATCAAATCAATCAAGCAGCTGCAAGTCATCCAAACTATGCCAGACTGCAAGACACTGTTTTTCTGTCTGTATTTTGTCTTTAAATTGAGTTGAAACTGAACGTATCTTAAAGTAGCTTATTAGTTGCATTTATTTGAGTGACATTGGGGGTTAAAAAATATATTTCTAGAGGTTTTACTACATCACACTTTTTACTCTCACTGCTCTTGCATGAGTAAATTTTTGGACATTCTTTGAAGCAGAAGCCCAGACCCTGCTCTTGAGGTATGTATGCATTATTAAAAGGTTTCATATTTTGGAAAAGTGAATCTGTTATGACTTGTTTAATGGTGTATAATTTTTCATTTTAGTTTTTAAAATCTGCATAAACAAGGGATTGACTTCGCTTTTCAATTGCTTTCAGCGTAAATTTAAACAAAATAAAATTAAGACATTTTCTTCCCTGAGACTTAAGTGAATATGGAAAGAAAGTTTGAAAGGGACAAACGGTTCAATGACAATATTCAAGCTTTGGGGCCGACCAACTAAAAGCTATGCCATCTCTTCTCCTATTGGTTCAAATTAAAATCTACAGCCGCTTGAGCCTATCACGTTTCGTTGCGTCACTATAATGGGCGTGGCGACGCATGCCTCGTTTTTCATGAATTTTCCGTCCATTTCAGTCGAACATTCTTTTAACCGGGACAACATGGCTACTGCAGCGAGCCGTTACTACAGCGAAGACGGCAGGGCAACAAAACGACAGAAAACCGACGGAATGGCCACAGTGAGTCCGCTGTGACACTGATTTTTTGCTTCCAGAATTTTCGGACCAGAGTCTGTTGGAGGGCTTTTTTTCCGCTGCACTTTTAATTCACTCGTGTTCGCGTTTGAAAGCGGTCACGACGCGGTTTCAGGTCGGCGGAGCACCGCGACGGGAAACCGTTGATTCTCTGAACGCCCCGCTTTAAAAGTGGCTAGCTTAGCTTCGCGTTTTCAAAATGGTGGGTTATAAAATACAGCACCGCTCCGCATGGTGGTTCCGATGCGGGTTCGTGCGGTTCTTTGAGCGGGACCCAGAGAGGGCGGTTTCCCTCCAGGCCTCCCCAGATTCCGGCTTTGTTCCAGAACCGGGGGACGTTAGCATGGTTCTGTTCGGCTAATTAGGCCCGACGCTGTTTAAAGGAGCAGTTTCCCCAACTGTGACTCAGATTAAACTGCAAATAGAGATACGGTCTGGATAAATGCTGCATGCAGCGGCAGCAGTTGGTTCCCGTTCCTCCTGCGGCCACTGAAACTGAACCCGAACCTCGGTTCCGCTAGAGTGGACCCTTGGTCTGCAACCAGCGAGAGCAAGTGGCTCTTACAGACGTCTTTCCCCCTAAAAAATAAATACCTTTTGCGCAACGTTTTAATAATTTAATAGAAAAACAAATAACAGTTGTAAAGAGAAATTAAATGTATGTCATCATTTAAGGTCCTTCACTCGCTAATGGCTGTAGGCAGGAATGATCTCCTGTAGCAGTCTGTGTCGCAGCGGTTATGTTGTAAAGCAGTTTCATAAAGAGAACAATAGATTTTATTTGTAAGAGATCTCAAATATCATTGAAGGTCTAGGAAACAAAACAAGCAATTACAATGGACAGAAATAATTAGAAAGTTTGAATAAATAGGAGATTTAAAAAAAACATCTTGGAAAGTGAAACAAATAAATGTCTTAAGATTCTCAGGATTGTCCACAATGTCGCGCTCCGTTATCCTTCCTCAGGCAACAAGTTGGACCAGTAAACCAAACCGGTTCTGTAAGTTGCTGTTTTTTCTACCTGCAGGGATACGAAGACCCACACAAGACCCTTCCTTCGGTGGTGGTTCACGTCCGGGGGCTGATGGACGGGGTCACGGAGGCCGACCTTGTGGAGGCGCTGCAGGAGTTTGGAGCCATTAGGTACAGAAGATTAAATCAAGGCAGTCTGGACTGTTGCTGCTGCATGTGACGCGTTACGTTTCACCTCCTAACATATCGTCATGGTGACCGCACCACCATATCTAGAACAGAAAAGCTGGAAAACCAAGTCCAGGTTGAGTCGCAGCAGCTTGTCAGGCACCGTATTTCCTGCCTTTTGATCACTTTATTGTTGACAGATCCTGCAGGCAGACAGGTGGCCTCTGTCTGGCTTGTTTGACCTCACGGCGCATGGTTGACTGAGTAGGTGTGTCTCTGCTGAAGCTAGTCAATCAGGATGCATGTGTCACCAGGATCAAAGGCTACTTCCACAGATCCGTATCAGACTTCTTCCACTGCAGTCTGAATGACCAGATTAAGATCTATAATAAAAAAAAGATTTGTGAAGCAGAATCTGATCATTTTCTAAGCGGCCATGTTGCAATTTATTCGACCTGTAAAGTCGTAATTCTTCACCAGAAGATCCCAGACGCAAACAAAGCCTGACGTAATAAATGATGAATCAGTTAATCACATGATGAAATGAGATTGATGGTTTTAGTTATTTTTGGGGGGTATTTCCGTTTTTATGTAATTTTGGATATTTAAAATATCTTGCAGATGAGTTTTTTTACAATAACATTTATCTGGACTATAAATTCTCCCAGACGTTGACGGGTCCAGAATCCGACGGCGTAAAAAGTCAGATTACCCCAAAAGTTTTGTTTTGTGGAATAAAATCTGAAGTTGCGAAAGTTTTGTGCTTTATTCAGTTTAAACATCTGATTCACCATCTTACTAATTACAGATGCTTTTCTCTCTATTTCACATATTTCAACCGCATTTAAGTCAACTTAGTTAAAAAACTTGGCTAAACTTTGAATGAACTTTAACGCAGCGTTCCCTTCAGTCAGAGGAGAAAGGGGGCGGGGCTACGATTACCTAGAAGTGTTTCATTATCTTCACATCAGTGTCGTGAAACGGCGGCTCTTGTTGCCATGGTTATCTGATTTGGCACTGGCTCATGCAGCAAGTTTCACCTGGCAGATGTTGCTGTAACGTCTCAAAGATCCTTTAAAACATGATTTATTACGTTAAACGAGCATCACCAGGTAAATGCCGTCCCGGAGAGACGCCGTTGTCCCTGCGGCTGATCGGCTGATGCAAGTCATTATTTAATCGTGTCTTCAATCAGTCGTCAACTGGAGTACACAGACTTTAAAAAAATAGATGATTGTTTTCTGAAATGGCAGTAATAAGCCAAAACTGTACAAATATTGTACATTTTATCTCTGGCTGTAAATCTGGTCGACAGATTTAGCTTCACTTGGTTCAAATTTATTAAATAAATTTAGTTATTTGCCATTTTAGGCACTGAATAGTTGATAAAACGTGCTTGAGTGGTTAAATGAAAAATCTGCAGAATGTGCTGATTAATTGATTTCTGTAATAATCGTTAGCTTTAGCTACATTATACAAAAATCAATGATGCTAAATCTTAAAACTCCAACATCTGAAAATCCAACGTTGAGCTTTTACTGATGGGGAAACTATTTCCTGTTGAGTCTCATTTTAAATCACGTTTTGTATCCTAGAAACACAAGAATGCTACTGTGTTTTTTAAATTGAGGTGATTAATTAGCATCTTTTTGATGTAGTTGTAATATTGTATAGAAGGTGTAGCTGTAAAATCTGCAGAATTTGCCTATTTTTATCCGATTTATCGAGTCATTGTCAGAATTAATAATTAGTTGCAGCCCTTTAGCGTTGTTGCACTTTTTATTTTGGTCTTTCAGTGGAAATGATGATAAAACCAAACTGGTTGATTCATTGAAACAGTTTAGGGAGTAAAATCTCCCAGGTTGTAACGAATCTGTGCGTGTGCAGAGATCAGAGCAATAATCGGCGTGCCTTTATGTTCCAGCTACGTGGTCGTGATGCCAAACAAGCGGCAGGCCCTGGTGGAGTACGAGGACATGAACGGCTCGTCGACCGCCGTCACGTACGCCGCCGACAACCAGGTCTACATCGCCGGACACCCGGCCTTCATCAACTACTCCACCAGCAAGAAGATCTCCAGGCCGGGAGACTCGGACGACTCCAGGAGCGTCAACAACGTTCTGCTCTTCACCATCATGAACCCCATCTACCCCATCACCACGGTAACGGACACGCCTCCTCCTCAGAGGGCTGAATTAGCTTCTGGTTGGGTTGTTAGCCTAAATGGCATGAAAAAACAAACAGGAGAAGCTAAAAGAGCTGGAATAAAAACCAACTGGTGTCGCCTTGGAAACGGTTTATTACCGAATTTATTCCGACTAAAATTCTGAACAGACTTGGTTCAGATTTATAATTGCAGTGTCTATTTATCACCGAGTCGATACAATCTGCTGGGTTTCCTTAGATATAAAAACTTAACGCGGTTCAGTAATAACCAATCAGGACGAATGAGGCAACATTTTGTGAAACGGACAGTTTTGAAAATAATCGGATGTTTAATCTGAAAGGCTCATTTGAGTTTTTGTTTATCAGAACATGATGGAGCCGAAGTGGTCATGATGGAAAAACCTGTAGATCAAATATCAGGAAGCCAGCATTCCTAGAACAATCAGATTAACTGCAAACAGTCCCCAGCTTTGTTTTTCTTTAACACTGTTGCGTCACAGTTTCAGAGATGGCCCATTTTTACGGGTTTTCGTTGTGCGTTTGCTCTCCCCTGCAGGACGTCCTCTACACCATCTGCAACAACTGTGGGCCCGTCCAGAGAATCGTCATCTTCCGGAAGAACGGCGTCCAGGCCATGGTGGAATATCCTTTCTGTTGGAAAGCCTGCGAGCACGACGTTATCTTTCACGATAACCGAAAGAACAGCCAGAGCCAGTTCAGTCAGTAAGAGAGTCACTCAGTCAGGCAGAGACTGTTATCAGATGGAGGATGAAGTGAAGAGTCAGGAAAGCTGAAGCGCCGTCGCCTCCTTAACTGTCGCCACGTTCGACTCGGTGCAGAGCGCGCAGCGGGCCAAGGCGTCGCTCAACGGAGCCGACATCTACTCCGGCTGCTGCACCCTGAAGATCGAATACGCAAAGGTACGATGGGACTCAAGACATCCGAGTAATGCTTGGATTCGGCAGCGATCCTATTAAATGTACCAAAGTCCAATATAAACTATTCAGCCCTCAGTCAGGCAACACTAACCTGCTGCACCAAAACCTCGTTTCATTTTACCCAGTTTGGAATTCTGGGTTTTTCTTTTTTTCTTGGATTTCTAACTTTTAAAAAATCCTTTTGCATTTTTTTAAATAATTGTTTTTCCTGGAGGTTTAGTTCAGACCTAAATCGGAGCTTAAATGATTTTCAGACACTCCAGCCAATCAGAGCAACAGTTGATCAGAGAATCTGTTCCCGAACGTTTCCATGTCGCTCTGCCTCCCTGGACATTAACCTTTGACCCCTCTGAGAAACTACGGGGAAAATCTGCAAAGAAACATCAACTTTTAGGATGTTTTCTATGAGATAGTTATTACTTTGGTTGAGCATAATGCTGACATGATCACAATCCCGTCTTTTGGTGTTAAGTAAATATGTAATTTTTCTTTCATTAATCCCATCAGGTTTCATTTGATCAGTTCTTGTGGTGTTTTGCATTTTCTCTGGTTTTTCCTGCTGCAGCAGCTTGAGAATCAAAGCAGCTGGATGAATTTAACTGGCAGCCAGTCAGAAGTTACATTTGCATCAATTATTTTAACTTTTTGTTTTTCAATCAAATATAACAGAACACAAAGCATGTTAATTTTTTTAAAATAAATTCATGATTTTTCAGAGTTAAACAGCCACAACAGAAGAAAAAACAACAAAAAGCAAACAAATGGAACAAAAACAAAAATCAACAAAACAGTTTCAGCTGACTGGAGAACAACAGACATTTCTGGAGACATTGCATCAAACATTCACCATAAAACACAGAATATCAATTAGATTAAAGCAATAAATTATAACTACAGTAATAATAATAAAGGAGGAAAAAGTAGTAATCCAGGTCCAGATGAGTCATTTTAGCCCATTATTTTGTATGAATATTGAAAGGATCCAACACATCAAGGAATTGGTGACAAAGAGTATCAAATTCTCCAAGATGGATACGGGACACCATTCCTGGAAACAAGGAGGGGTAGAGGATGTCCGTTCCCGCAGAATAACCTGTTTAGCAACCAGTAAGCCAAACATTAGATCCTGCTGCAGAGACGGGGAAGAGTAAGAGAGAATTATCCAGAGATGGAAGTTTGCCATAACCGTTACTATAAAACGTAAATGTCCTGCACCAGAAGTCCATAAGTTTAGCTCAGGAGCAAAGCAGATGATTTGTCACATGTTGGTGAGGCACCAAGTTTGGCTTTAGAAAAGTGCAGATGATGGATAACTTTGAATTAAATAAGTTGCGATCAGGTTTTGATTCTCAACAGACTCTGATCCCTCGGCTCATCTGAAATCTGACCTGCTGCATCAGAAGCCCAGGCCTCTTTTATGATGAGGAGATTAACAAACTGAGAAACTGGCGTTCTCGAGGTGGGGGGCATTTTTACAAGCTGCTGCACCGGTGTGGCTTCAAAGGGGGGAAATGCTGTCTGACAAAATTACAAACGAACCTGAAAAAGTGTCGAAGGAAGCAAAGTGGTTATTGATAAATCCTTAACAGCTAAAAATGTATTTGCTTTAAATTTTTCTCTTCCTTACTTTGCATTGAAAAGCCGTGTTTTAGCGTTGCAGTGACGTTCTGTGTCGCTCCGTTTCCCCAGCCGACCCGCCTCAACGTGTTCAAGAACGACCAGGACACCTGGGACTACACCAACCCCAACCTGGGCGGCCCAGGTAAAACCTGCAGAGGGCGCCGGAGCGCCGCTGACCTCCGGTCAGTCGGCTCACTTTGCCTCCTGATCAGTGACGGTTCTGGGTCTCCTGTGGGGCGGGGCGGTCTGGGTGGACGCCGACTGGGAGCTGGATGTGCAGGAACACACTGGCAGCAGAAAGATGACACCCTGCAGCTACGCTATTAGACTGGAGGAGCTTTTCTGCTCCGTTTCTGCTGGTTAGCATTCTTCATGCTTCTGGTATGTTATTGTTCCAGCTTGGCAACACGCCAACGTTTACAACTGATTTCCTGAGGTTACCTGATACTGTGAGGCAGCTGTGGTTCAGCTGGTTCCAGCAGCAGGAACGCTGCAGTCCGTTCAGAAAACAACACCGTGTCGGCATCGGAGTCACCTTTAACCTTTTCCATTCTGAAGCTCAGAGAAATGGAAACGTTTACCCAGCTTGATGACTAGATCAGCTTTTCTGGTCAATATTCCTCATGTTTTCCAACTTTATGCGATTAAAGACTTAATTTTAAAATGAGAATTGATGGAAATATCACCGGTTTAAGATTTACCTTCTTTGCTTTTTGTATAAAGTAGTTGGAGCGAATGACTGTTTTACTGATTACAATTAATCGGATGAAAACCGGCACATTCATTTCACCAAAGTAGCTTATTTTGCATAACATTAAATGCCCAAAAACGCAAATAATTAAATTCCTTCATTAAAACATGAGCATCATATTGCCTAAAATGCAACAGCAGTATTCCTTCTGTGATTCAAGGTTTTATCATATTTAGCAAATATTTACTGTATTTCTGAAATTTAACAGCAAAAAACTTAAGTTTTTATGATCAGAAGTTGATTTCTGAAACAATCGGAAAACAGTTTTTCATGCTGGAAATCTTAAATAATTGTGCTGTGACTGTCGGAGCCCGGGGTTTTCATCATTTCTTTAAGTTTTATCTTGCGGCCCTCCATGTGGGATTCGGGCTGAAAGTTTCTGCTGCCCCAGTTGGATCAGATCTTTATCACCGTCGCTCTTTAACTCGGTGTAAACGAGTTAAACTTTTTATTTCTCAAACCTCATGCAGAGAAATTAGTGTTTCTAATAGAAACACTAATTTCTGTTAGATTAGATCTAAAATCTAACCGTTTTTTAAAGCGAGCGGAAACGACGGGCTGAATGCAGAACCGTTTCTGTTCAGTGGATGTTTGCTGCTCTTTAAAGAAGCTGAGAACAGCCAGGCTTTTGTTCTCCAGGCGTTGACTCACGCGCCTCACTGGAAGCCCGTTGTTTCATCCAGGAGTGTTTTTTGTTCGTCTTTCTGCTGCCAGCCGTGTTCCTGCTGCTGCACATCAGGTGAGCGGCGGGCGGCGCCACATGGTTTCTGTTTTACTGAGGCTGTGTGGACGGTTATTTGTTCTCACAGTTCTAAACACACAGAAGCACCAACAGAACAACTCGGACATCTACAACAGTCACCAGTAAAGTGGACAGTGGACATGTGATTTCCTGTTTGATTGAAGGGCTGGACGATATGGCTGGAAATCATTTCATGAAATGAGATTTTATCGGAGAGGTGCACCGATACATCGGCCCCGATTTCCTCAAGTTTTGGAGATGGTCGATACTTTACTGTGAAACCGATCTTAAGTCTGAAAACAAACCACCAGGTCAGGATTTCTGTCTCAACAACTACAGCAGCAGGACGGCAGATTTTCACACAAGTCATAACGATAATATTGCTGCTTTAAAGTAATTAACAATAAACTTTAAATTGTAAAGAACATTTAACTCTGGGGGTTTAAATGTCCAAAATATATAAACAAAACACATGAAATGAAAGTCTCTGTAAACGAAGCACCAAACTGAAGACTTATCATTCAACACACTTTAGAGACAATAACTCAAGAAAATGAACATTATTTTATTGCGTGATTAATTGATTTATTGGTTGTTGGGACAGACCAAACATTTAGCAACAGTTCAAACAAAAATACTGGCATTGGCCAAAATCGGAATCGGCAGGTCAGGCTTTTTAAAGATCGGTCCAAACTGCAGTCGGTGCACACCTATATCAGTCAGTATTGATTATTATTGATTTGTTTGTTGTTGATATTTTTAAGTACTTCCAAATTGGTGATTTGACCTTTTCTATCCAGTTTCCTCTGGAGATTTTAATCCCATCTTTGGAAACTTTGAATAGAAGTGAAAATATGGTTAAAAGTTAATGTTCTGTTGCAAGATGGGAATTTGTTTTAGTCGTATAATTACTGGTTGTGTTTTGGAAGATATCGCATCAATCAAACATCTTCTTGGAGTTTTAATGACTGATTCATACAAACGCCTGGAGTCGAGTTTTTGTGACATAAAGACTGATTCTGGTCTTTTCCGCTGTCGCGTGACCGCAAATTTCTGGAGGTCACCTCTTGTTTTTAAAAAACAAAGAAATGGAAACGGAGGCTGTTTGTTTCTTAAAAAGCCAAACCCGGCTTGAGGAGGTTTAAAAAGCGAGAGCAGAGGCATGGACCAGCATCAGTACCTGTAGTCTGATCTGCAGAGAACACGCATCGTCAAAGCACAGCCGCGCTCACACAGAGGGACAGAGGAGACACCCACCCACCCAACACGACGAAGTAGGACTCATTGAGCCACGGAGACGCGTTTGGGGCTCTGAGCTACACTCGGTCCCCCCCCTCCTGCCACATCTACAGCGCCTCACTGAACGGAGAGTCAAGACGACCCACAGACGATGCATACTGATACAGAACCCACCCACCTCCAACCAACACCACTCACACCGGAGCCACTGACCACCGCCCATTCTCTCTGCTCCTTCTCTTTTTTCTGCTCATTCCTTGTTTAGTTTTTTTTTTTTTTTTTTAATGCCTTCCATGTAATGCAGGTTTGGCAATTTGCGGCTAAGAGGAGCCACAGCCCTCCCCCACTCTGAACTGTGCTCTGTGGCGGACGCTAAAGCAGGATTATTCCTCTAGAGACGGAGTCCGGCTCAGCCGTCAGTGAGCGCTGCTGCCTTTGGTAAAACCAGCAGATGATGATGAAGAAGAGGAGCAGGAGGAAGAGGAGGGTTTGGATGAAATGAAGTGAATGGAGAGTGAGGGATCTGCTGCAGCTAATGCCCCCCCCCCCCCCCCGTGTTGGTAAACATGCAGTAAGTAATGCGAGACCCCCACCACCACCACCACCCTTCCAAAGCGCAACAACACACGATTTACATCCTGGGCTTTTTGTCAAAGGAGCCAAAAGTATTCATACTGACTCTGAGTTAGCACAGCTGGGTTCAGGTTTCCTCATTTACCCCTGACATTTACGCGGACTGTTGTCTCTTGTGAACATGTAACGGTGAATAACATGGCTTCCACTGTGACTCTCTGATTGTCGCACCTGTACAGATGGTGATGCAGATGGCAATGGGAGCGGTGCAGGTGTGTGTGAGCGTACAAACCTCTTTACTTTAACTGAGCCATTTGTGACCCAGAGTGACTGTGTGTTTGGTTCCCCCCGTTCACCTGTTGGGCTCCTGTTCAGACCTGGCACTAACATCCACCCTGGACTCCTGTTGCTACCTGGATCCAAGCTAGCGTCACTTAATCGCTACGTTTAACGTTCTGAACATGTTCCATTGTCTCAAACATCTGAGGAAGACATTTTGATTCTAATGTAAATTAGAAATGTTTACTATGAACTGGAAGGATAATTCAGCGCTACATACCTCCTCGGTTTTATCCAAACATCCAATGAAGTTTTTTTTTTTATTTTTACATTATGAAAACATAAACATCTGAATTTTGTCGAGTGCCACAGTTAAAATCATCAAAACACATCAGAATTTCAGGTTTTTTCCTAACAAAGTTGCGTTAAATGCAGCAGTTTGTTGCGGTTTCTCCAGGTTTGTTGGACGTTGTTCCGTTTATGTTGGGTGAAAATCGGGGCTGGACAATATGGCCGAAAAACGCATCACGATATCAGCATTTCAGATCAGCCTGATCTATAATCAGTCGGTCTTTTTGTTTGGCAGAATTTCAGATTTTTAAAACAAACGGACTGTGTGACATGTCCTGTAGTTAACTGCATTTTGTTTTTTATTTTTAAGCAGTTAAGTCACTCATCAGGCTGTTGCTAGGCAACCAGAGTGAGTTGGTTGATTCCATCAGTTTAGCTTAACTAGCTGAGAGGCTAAAGCCTTTCATCCCTTGGAGGAAACCCTACGGTGAATATAAAAACCAGGCGGCGCTGTGCCTGCTGTGGGAGTCGGGTGAAGCCTGGCGGGCTGCCAGGCTGACGCTGCTGTGGCAGAAACCCTGGGTTTGTGTTTCTGATGGGCTGCGCTAAACGCTGCAGTTCGTTGAGGTTTCTCCAGGTTTCAGTCGTCCTCCCAGGTCATGCTGCTGCCAGGTCTGAACGCGGCGTCCGATCATCTGCATCCACCTCATCCTTCAGCGTTTCTGCTTACTCCACTCAAGTTGTCTTAACGGGCCCAGTCTGTTTGGTTCTGGACGGACAGAACCTGAAGTCAGACATGCTGCTCTTCCTGCAGTTTGTTGCATTTCACGCCTCTCCCCTCAACCCTGATCACTGAGGCAGTCTGCCTGTGGTTAGATGACGAGCCTTGAGCAGCATGTCTGCTAACCCGGAGCTCCGTTTAGCCGGGCGCTCCTCCGGGCGGCCCGTCGGCTCAGTGTTTGCTGGTCGTCCTGCCGTCACATTAACTGGAGTCATGTTTGTGTGTCTCTTCCTCCTCCTGACTTCCTGTCTTCAGAAGACGTGAACGCCAACCCCAACAAGCGCCAGAGGCAGCCGGCTCTGCTGGGGGACCATCCTCCAGAGTACGGTGAGTCTGCTGACCTCTGACCCCTCATCAGAGAGCCAATATCTCCTGGTTATTGAAAAACATCAGGTGAAATCCATAAGGGCAGATCTATGCAGTCTGATCTATGCTTTGTGCTCATTTGTTTAACTTTATATTTAACTTCCTGCTGTTTGTTTTTACCTGAACTAGAAAAGTTGACCTGTTTCTATCAGTTATTTAACTAAAGTTGTTTTTCCCAAACTTGCGGAGCTTCGTTGTTTTCCAGTATTCTGAGCTGCTGCAGTTTTATCAGTCATTTGTACTTCAGTACATTTTCGAGTTAATAAACGTTTTAAGTTCTTCATGTTGGATCGACGCCTCAGGTTTGGTGCGTCATGTTTTTCTGTCTCGTGTCCCTGCCGTCCTGTAGGAGGCGGTTACCATGGCTACGAGGAGAGCTATGGGTCCCCTCCCTACGAGGGCCGTCGGATGGGCCCCCCGATGAGGGGCCGCGGCAGCCGGAGCTACGGGCCGGGTTACGGGCCTCCGCCGCCGCCGCCCGGCGAATACGGCGCCCACGCCGACTCGCCAGTCGTCATGGCCTACGGGCTCGACACGGCCAAGATGAACGCAGACCGGGTCTTCAACATCTTCTGTCTCTATGGAAACGTGGAGCGGGTCGGTGAAGGAGCGCTGCGGTTCTCTGACCCGGTCCAGTCTCTGTCTGACCTGGTTCTGTTCTCCTGCCAGGTGAAGTTCATGAAGAGTAAACCCGGAGCCGCCATGGTGGAGATGGGCGACTGCTACGCTGTGGACCGGGCCATCACTCACCTCAACAACAACTTCCTGTTTGGCCAGAAGCTCAACGTGTGGTGAGTTCAGTCCGCCCTCTGGCCCCGCCCCTGCTGCGCTGAGGGGGCGTGGCCTGACCACGTGGCTCCGCCCCCGCAGCGTCTCCAAGCAGCAGGCCATCGTTCCCGGCCAGTGCTACGAGCTGGAGGACGGCACCAGCAGCTTCAAGGACTTCCACGGCTCCCGGAACAACCGCTTCTCCTCGCCGGAGCAGGCGGCCAAGAACCGCATCCAGCACCCGAGCAACGTGCTGCACTTCTTCAACGCGCAGCCCGACGTCACGCCAGAGATCTTCGCTCAGGTCTGCCGCCGCCGCCGCCGGCAGGACGCCACCTGAAACAACACAAACCTTCATGTTTCACTCTGATGTTTTACAGATTTGTGAAGAACTCGGAGTTAAGAGTCCAGTTAACGTCAAAATGTTCACAGGAAAAAGTAAGAACTTTAGAACAACTTCATTGTTTTTAAGTGTAGAAATTAAATTCAAAGTTTAAAATAAAAATAATTTTGTTTCTGAAAACAAAATTGAATTTCATCAATGCAGTTCTAATGTTTTTATTGGTACCAACATTGAAAAAATTGTAGATCTGATCAATATTCCCAATCAATGTCAGCAGATCTATTCAGTCTAGTTCTATGTTTGGGCTCTGAGCAGCGACATGATTCATTTGTTTTCAACTAAAAATGACCGACTTCACTTTCTGAACCGATTTAAAGGTTTGCTGTTTGGTTATTTGCTATTGGCGGTTCCACTTCTAACAGCACTGACTGAATTAATTAGTTGTTTTATCAGATTAATGTCTAATTGACTACATCTAAATCTGTGTGTTAAAAAAATCATTTTATGTCAATTTAGTCGATGCTAAATCTCAGATATCTGTATCGAATGTGAGAAAAGTGTAAAGTTTCACTTCTGATGAGACGTTTTTCCATCAGGTGGGATCAATAATTCACTAATAGATTAACTGAGTAAATTTCTGCCAAGATTCTCTGAAATGTTCTAGACAACTTTTAAACTTCTGAGTTTAAAACTTCAAAAATTTGTCAGCGGAAAAAATAAAAATCTATAAAATTTGATGTTTGTAACCAACTTAACCTTTTTTCCTGTCTATAAGTGACCAAACACTCGGCTCTGTTTTTGGGTGTCTGCCGGTGTTAACCCTCAGATATCGGTACCAGAACCGATATCTGGGTCATTCCTGTTCTGGAACTGACCCTGCTGTTTGCTGCCAACAGGTGGCGCTGCTCCCAGCGACCGCAGCGCCTCCGGCCTGCTGGAGTGGGAATCCATCAATGACGCCATGGAGGCGCTGGCGCTGATGAACCACTACCAGATGAAAAACCCAGGTGTGGGGGGGCAGGCGAGCAAAGGGTCATCAAAGGGTTTGTCTCGATCACTCATCTACTATCTCCTCTCTCACTGCTCACTGTTGGTCCTACTAGGCTGAAGGCTGGGCAGGAGGCCCCACTAATGCTTTTCAAAGATGGACAGCTGTGTAATTGTCTGTTTGCATCCAGTTAAATGTGTATAAAGTGTAAACGTTGAGTTTTTGGAAATTGGCTCTCAGCCGGTTTGGACTAACTCTGAGCTTCATCCACATCCTGCTGCCCGACCGGAACCGACCCGGCCCGGTGCCGCTGCTGCGTCTCAACCTGTCCCTTCCTGTTGCAGGCGGACCGTACCCCTACACATTAAAGCTGTGCTTCTCCACCGTCTCGCACGCCAACTGAGACGGAACCGGCCCTTCTGGGACCAGAGGACGGAACTGGACCCGGCTGGACTCCATCAACCAGGACAACTTTATCAGTCTGGAGTTTAAACGGACAGCTGAGCTTTTAAATCCACCATCTGCAGCGCAGACGAGCTGCATAGTGTCGGTTTGTTTCCCCACCATCTGGTTGTCACTTTGACTTTTTGTATTCCAAGATGGCCGCCTGAGGCAGGAGCCACTTCGACGCTCCGAGGGCTTAATGGCTGAAGACGGCAGCGGCTTTCTGAACTTTTTATTATTCAATCGTGTTTTTTGTTGTTGTTTTAATTGTTGATGGTTTAGTTCTGTGAGTTCAGCCCTGATATGCAGCTGGAGAAAAAATTGTTTTTGTTCTAAGAAAATAAAGGAAAACGCTCAAGTGGCCGGCGGCCATGTTTCTGCTGCTTCCCATGCCCCGGGGTCCGAATGCCCCGGGGTCCGAATGCCCCCGGGGTCCGAATGCCCCCGGGGTCCGAATGCCCCCGGGGTCCTAAAGCCCTCCTGCTTTTTCCAACACTTCATTAAGATTCACAATAAAACTTGCTTTACTGTCTCATGTGAACAACAGAGAAACACTGATGTGTTTAGAGCTGCAGTGTCCAACTTCCATTAAATATATATTTTAGATGTTTGAAAGTAAAACCAGAGTTAGACTGGAAGACAAATTGACTTTTTCAGTGCTAGAGAGAAACAACCAATCAGCCAGAAGGCGGGTCTTAGCGTTGTCAATCACCCTA
>VMRN01000123.1:651132-691164 GCA_010277015.1 Poeciliopsis turrubarensis
TCCCCGGGGCGGCGGGGGACCGAGGGGGCGGCGTCCCCGGGGCGGCGGGGGACCGAGGGGGCGGCGTCCCCGGGGCGGCGGGGGACCGAGGGGGCGGTGTCCCCAGGGCGGCGGGGGACCCGGGGGGCGGCGTCCCCGGGGCGGCGGGGGACCCGGGGGGCGGCGTCCCCAAGGCGGCGGGGGACCCGGGGGGCGGCGTCAGGACAGAGTCCTGCTGGACGCATTCGGAGATGACGAGCCGGGAGAAGGACTCCTGAACGTCTCTGCGGCCGCCCGGCTCCTCCGCTCTCAGCTGCTCCAGCGACGAATCGTCTGACGTGTTGAGGTCAGGAAGGTGAAAGTTCACAGAGGGGTCGGCGGTTTCGTTGTGGGTGATTTCTGGATGCAGCGGGTGGAAAGAATCTGAGTGGAGACAGAAAGTCGAGTCGTTTCAGTCCAACTTTATTTCTGAAAAACAAAAAATGTAGGACTAAAACGATTAACTGATCAATCGATTATTAAATTAGTTGACGATTATTTCTGTAATCAATTAATAGATATCTGGAGTGAAGAGACTCAGAAAGGCAATTCGCTAAAACAACAACAGAGAAGAGATTAAACAAAGTGTCCAGACAAATATATTGAGATTTTGTATTTAAGATCAAAATTAATCTGCTCCACCCAGTTTTAGCTTCACCTGCTTACAATTCAGAAAAGAAAATCGTTTTAATCACCTTTTGTCCTCTAATTATCAATCAGTTGCTAAAACATGATGAGCGGATCGTCTTCCCTCCAACATGTTCTGACCCAGAATCAGGTTCTGACCCAGAATCAGGTTCTATTAACCCTTTAACAACGGTAGTAGCTCCTATGATGAGCCCAGCAGATGATCGCCCAGCTGTTTGCTAATTGCTGCTGGCTAGTCTGAAGGATCTCAATGGCAGAGCTGCTCTGTGAGGCAGAAGCTTGGAAACTGCAGCTCTGAGGAGGAGCTGCGCCTCGAAGGCGGGGCTAGGGCCACACAGCCGCATGGTTGCTATGGAGACGAGAGGATGTCTCAAACATGCATGAAGGAATCAAAGCAACAAATGTCTTTGTTTGGGATCAACGTTAAAATAATCGATTTTACATGAAACTGCTCCTTTAATCCGTCTTTGCTGGAAAATAAAAACGATGTTCTAAATAAATAAACGTTTGTCCTGCGGGGAGCCGGGTAATCCTGGCGGCCCGCCAGGCTGATATAAGCTGAGGGAACCCAGAATGACGGGAGTCGGTTTAGATGAGAAACGGCTCCTGATGTTTTCTCTCACCGATGGTGCCATGAGGGTCCAGTTCCTCCAGACCGGCTCGGTTCTGCAGCAGCGGGTTCGGGGCGGGCGGACTCCGAGCCAGGCGGCGCTGCAGCCAGGATGGTTCTCTGGACTCGGATCCAGAACTTCTTTCTCCTGAATTTAGGCATTAATTTAAGTTTCAATGATCTTTAACTAAAAACCAGAAATGATCCAGAATGAAACGCCTACCGGAGCTTCCGCTGTTCTGATCGGCAGAGTCCTGCAGCTCTCCGACCAGAACCCTCATCCGGGTCTCCTCCGGTAGCTCATCCGACCAGGACGGTTCCGACGCGTCTTGACCAGCGCAGAAACCCGGACCCGGATCGTCCGACCGTTGGGACAGGCGGCCGATCATCCGGCTCAGAGTGGAGTCCCAGCCGCTGCGATCCGGCGGACCGGGCCTGGTACCGATCATGGAGGAATGAGCTGACGGCTGGCCGACCAACCGCTCCAGAACCGAGAGCCTCTCTGGGTTCTGCTCCGGGTCCACGGGCCAGAAACGCTCCAGGGCGGGATGACCCAGGGTCGCCTGCTCCTGAAAACAGCAGAAACGCTCAGATCCATGGGAGCGGACCGGAGCAGGAAGTGGACTGGAGCGCAGGGCATTCTGGGTAAATACAACCAAAGCTAGCGAGCTAGCCTAGCGCTAGCAGCAGGAAAGGCTCTGTAGCCAAAGACGAAGGAGGAATGTGACGCCTCCATCTGGTTCCCGATTACATCTTCTGGTTGATCTGAACCTGGTTGAGTGACTGACCGGGTTCGGGTCCTGACCGGCCGCTGGGCGGCGCCGGACGTCCCGACGACGAGCCGAGGTCTCGTTCTCCGTACTGGACGGCTGAGAGAGCGAAGAGCCGGACTCCTCCAGAGCGTCGCTGTCTGAGAGCAACAGCAGAGTTTTTATTGTTCCAGAACCGGGCCGGAGGCGGGCGGGCGGCGAGGGAACCGGATCCGGACCTGTAATCGTTCCTGCGGCGCTGAGCGAGGCGTCGAGCTCTCTGGTGTATTTATCAATGATGCGCTGGATGACGCTGTCGTTAAACACCGAGTCGACAGGCGGACCGGCCGCGGACCGGAAACCCGCACAGGAAACGCCACCAGAACCCGGTCCAGTTGGGTCGAAGAGCCGAGGGCCTGAAACCAACAGGAAGCTGGTCATCATTTTTAACGATTAGGAACATTTTCTGCTCCACAGTGGAAGAAAAATAAAAGCCCAACAGGAAGTCATAAATACCAAAATAAAAGCCATAATTAGTTTTATTCATAATTAACACAAGAAAAAACTATAATTATAAAACCTTGTAAACTGAATTACCCTCCAAAATAAAGGCTTGTTGAGACCGAAACACCAGACTGAAAATTATCATCCAGTTTTTGGTAGAAAGAGAAAAAAAAAGAATCATGCAAACAGAAATTGAGACGCCTGGTTATAATTATTAGAATAAGTCATAATTTAGAGGATAAAAGCCGACGTTCCTGTTTTCAGCCCATCTTGACGGGTTTCGGATCGCGGTGACGGTCCGGCTGGTACTCACCGGCACTTCGCTCCGGGTCGGTGGAGACGTAGCTGCCGCTGGAGATGGTGGTGGAGGAGAGGCAGTCGGAGCCGGAGAACCTGCAGGGAGGCTGAGACAAAACTGGACCGTCGGTTTGTAACGAACATGTCAGCAGCAACACAGTTTAAACAGCTAAAACACAGAAATCATGAAAAGTTGGACTAAAATAAACAACATTCCACTTGTTACTAGTCAAAGGAAACTAAACAGGGTTTTAGTCTAGTCTTCTCCATGTTTGGTTCTGGTTCCGTTCGCTGTGCTGCCATGGTAACTGGGTTCTCACCTGAGCCAGTGAGAGCAGGTAGGTATTAAATAGGAGGGGTCCCAGGACTGAGCCTGGAGGAACCCCACGCCACTGGAAGCAGTCCGGTACCAAACCACAGAGTCGGACCCAGCTATAGCGGAGTTGAACGCTGTGCTGAGGTCCAACAGAACCATTAAAACAAACAGCCTGAAACTTCTGATCCGTTAGGATCAGAACTGAAGGACTGAGCTCAGTTCAAGTGTAGAAACCCTCATGAAAACGTGTTTAATGGACACGCTTCAGGTTCAGACGGTTCACATCATCGCTCAGTACACAGAACACACACACACACACACACACACACACACACACACACACACACACAGAAGCTTCTCCAGCATAATCAGCGGCGGAGGCGTCCTCTGCCTCTGCCTCAGATTTGGCTAGTTTTCATCACTGATCCACAGCCGGTGGACCTCAGAGGAGATTCACAGGCAGAGAAAATGTGAAGTTGAAACTGCGCAGCCTGATTGGCACCGTTACCTCTGAGGGGGATCTGGAGCTCAGAGCTGCAGGACCGAGCGAGTCGGCTCCTCTTCCAGAATCAGAACAAGGCGGTGACGTCGCTTTCATGGCCCAATCTAGAAAAACAGGAATTACAGCATCACTGCAGTTTAACATCTTCTCCCTCAGCAGAGCTCCATCCTACCGGAATCGGACGACTCTGGAGTCACTGCTGCTCCAGGCGGCGGTCGCTCCCTCCAGGGAAGACGGCAGGAGGTCTCCGACCCGACCCGGCTCTGACCAGAACCATCCAGCAGGTTAACATCCGACAGGCGTGAAGGAACGCCGTCCTGCAGGCCTGAAGAGGCGACCCATCTCCCAGCAGAGTCCGCTCTATAGCTGGAGACAGAACCAGACTGTCTGGCGTCATGGACAGAACCGCAGGGGGGGGGGACGCATGTCGTCTTCGGTGTCTGAAAAGACGACCCGTCTCCTGGCAGAACGACACCGCAGGTTGAAGTCTGCCGGGATGGAAGGAACGTCGTCTTCTGGGCCCGGAAAGGCGACCCGGCTCCCGGCAGACTGAGGCCTGGAGCCTGAAAAGACAGGAATCATCAGAAGCTTCTCCTGGTCCAAATTCTGGACGAAACGGGTCTGGAACCACAGGCGTGGAAGCGGACCTGTAACCCGACTCATGTTGACCGGAGTCTCCACCTCTTGGATGGCGCTGAGCTCATGCTGTTGAGGAATCATCCACTTGAAACCCAGTTTGACCCGGGTCACTGGAGGCTTCTGCGTCCGTGGAGGATCTCGGACTCCAGAAGGTTCTGGAGGAACGACGCTCGGAACCGGAGGAGCTTCCAAAGGAAAGCAGAAAGAACAGAACATATTTCAAAACAATTAAACCCGGATAAATGTTGATGTGCATCGCGGCGAGCGAGCCAGGAGTTCAACTACGCAGAAAGGAACCATCAATAATTATGACAACGATACGCGATGGAATCTTTCAGAGTTAAAGTTCAGACGCTACAAACTCTCTGTGATGTGAAGAAGTTATTTTATACACACACACACACACGCGCGCACACACACACACGCACACGCACACACACACACACACACACACACACACCTGTTCCAGAGAGGTGGGGCAGAAGGGAATCGTCTCCGTCCTCCGGCTCCTCCAAGTGGGACAGTCGTCCTCCATGCGACTCTTCGATGGCTCTCAGCAGCGTCGCCAGCAGCTGCAGTCGTTTCCGCTCGGCTTCCTGTGGGTCCCAAGATTCACTGGGAGAATCAGAACCGCCCTGCAGAAAACACCAGGAGGTCCTCAATCAGAACACGTCCTGCAGGTTTTTATACAATATTGGAAATAATCTGAAGTATAATTTCTTTCTTAAATTACAAAATAAACATTTTACTGCCTAAATGCAGCAACATAGTATTTCTTCACCTGATAATTTGTAGCAGCAAAGGATTATTTTGATTAATTCGACAGTAAAAGTTTAAAATTTCAAGCTGAAGCTGCAACATGTTCCAGGTTGAACATATTTACACACAAAGATTTATTTAATCTTAATGCAAAATGTTTTTTGTTCTTTCGACAAGTTGTCTTTTTTGAGTCTTTCTACTCCAGTGAATCAATCACTGAATTAGTTGTGATTACGTCATTGATTACTGACTCGTCCATCGGCGTCGATCAGAGCCTGCAGCGCCTCCTTCTGCCTCCTCATGCGCTGCAGCTCCTCCTCCGCTCTGCGCCTCTCCTCCTCTTGCTGCTCCTTCTGCAGCGCCAGCGCCGCCCTCTGCGCCACCACCCGTCTCTGGGCCTCCTGCAGCTCCCATCTCCTGCGGTCCGCCTCTCTGGAGGTCAGGGTCATCGGGTCAAAGGTGGCCGAGGTGCCGGCTGACCCGCGCGCGGCGTCGGGTCGGTGTGGCCTGGCAGCGAGCGGCGAGGCTCTCGGTCTGTCCGGCAGGCGCTTCGCGACTCGCTCCAGTTCGCTGCCGCAGAGATGATTAGTTACATTTACTGCAGTAACTTCGTAGAAATGATGCACTTAAGGCCATTTTTACTTTTTCGAACCCAAAAACTGAACTTGAGCAAGAGACGAACAACTTTAACACGTTTATACTCAAGTAAAAATAAAGAGTTGCCGTCCAGAAAATTAAATCAGAGTAAAAGCGAAAGTCGCCAAACTGACTCTCACTGTAGTTTCTGTTCATGTTTCATCAGTTTTTTATTGAAAGAAACTGATTTTGAAGAAAAAAAAAGTGTTTTTATTTTGTCATTATGTCATTTATATAAATTATTTTAATTCTGTTCTTTAAAATAAAAACATTTGATGATGTAATTTTAAAGTATTAAATGATTGATAGTTTGATCAGTTACTCAGTACTCGAGTATAAATATGTTGAAGTAGTTCTCCTCTCAGACGAAAACAGGTTTTGGATCCTCTGCCCACCTCTGGCTGTCGGCGAGCGGAGAAGCGTCTGGTGAGCTGAACCGGTTCGTAATGGACGGATCCGACGGTACGCTGGAGCCGCCGCTGCTGCTGCTGGAAGCAGGAAGTGACACGTCTGAAGGCAGTGGGTGACTTTCAGACGGGGGAGCGAGGAACTCGGGGTGAACGGGAGTCCTCAGCGAGGCGGCGGCGGCGGTCAGGTTGTGCCGGATCCGGAGAGCTCGCTGGTATTCCTCCAGCCGCTGCCGGGCCACTTCCACGGATCTCTGGTGAATCCTGAAAGACGGCCTTCATTCAGTCGGGCTGACGGAGCCGCGCCGCTTCAGACGGAGCTGAAGGAGAAACGATTCGCACCTGTTCTGCTCCAGCAGGCGCTGCTGGTACCGTCGGAGCCGCATGGTGGACACGTCTTCCTCTGCAGAAGCCGCCGCCTGCAGGAAACAGGAAGTCATCACTGAATATGTCCGTTACATGCAGAAAATAAATGCCATTCAGTGAAAATGTCAAGATGGACGTTAAGAAAAACATTTTTTCCCCAATATTTATTAGATATAAATATATATAATTGGTTTCATATAAATCATATTTTCTAATAATTTTTTACAAGATGGCCACCATGGTCGGCAATAAATATTAACTTCTGCAGTAAAACGACAGCAGATGTTGCTGTCAAACAAAACGTTCGCATCATTAACCTCTAATTCACTAAACAAGAATCTAAACACATGAAACGCATCAGCAGAAACTAACACAAAACTGAGAAATAAATATAAAATGATGGCCGAAGCAAATGCTAACGATGTTTCGTTCCGTTTCTCGTGTTTTTCTTCCAGCTGATGCTGTGAGAGTCACAAACAGCAAAGTCCCAGTTTCAGGTTGGAATCAGATTTTGCTTCATTTCCTTAAAGTGCAAAACATGATGCAACATAATTTCATCAAAGGCATAAAAATATGTTGCATTTTATGGCAATATGTGGTGTAAAGGAATAAAAACAGAAAAATGTTTGAAAACATTTCATGCACACACTTTAAATATTGTAGGATATGCTGCAGTCATTCCACAAATATCCTGTTCGGACATGCTGGACCTACTTCTTCCTCAGAGGTTAAGCTGATCGGGGAGCGGTCCTGGACAGGAACCTGTGGCGGGAGGAGCAGCGCCTCCTGCTGGGCAGCGGCTCTCAGCTGCTCCCGCTCCCTCTGAGCCTCCTGCAGCATCTGCTCCAGCTCGGCTTTTTGCTCCTCCAGCTCCTGGAGGAGAGCAACCTGCTGCTGCTTCTCCACCTCCAGCTCCGCTTCCTGCCAAACAAACGGTGAAGACTTTCAAAATATGAGCCTCCGTTGCATAAGTAAACACATTACAGGACTTAAAATGGCCTTAAAAAACAGCAACATTCTCATTTGTTTCATTTCTGGGACAATTTGATATCAGGACAGGCCAACAGTAAGACATTTTAACCGTTCCTCTCACCCGCTTCTTCCGTTCTTCTTCGGCTTCCTGGATTCTGCTCAGAAAATCAGCAGGAAGTTCTGCTGCGGGTGGCGGTTCTGCTGGTTCCACAGCCGCATGAGTCAAACAAACACAAAAAACACAAACAGTTAAAATAGAAACATTAATGTTGGAGAAAAATCCTGATTTCAGGAAATGATGTAAACGGCTTAAAACTGTGATCATCGTCATGAGCGCATCAAACTGACAGTCTATCGTTGCTATGGAGACAAAGCAAACAGACGCACTCGGTGCAGGGGCGGCGGGCTCACTGAGCGGCTCGGGGGTCAGAGATCCGGTTTCGATGCTCAGGTCTCGCTCTGGGATCAGCTCTGTGTCGACGGACGGAGAATCCGCTGCAGGAACTCGGCTGCGGCCGTTGATCCAGTCGCTCCTTTGGCTCCGGATCCGATCCAGGAGTCTCCGGAGCGCCTGTCTGGGAGGAGTTGCGCCTGCGGGAGAGAGTTTGATGTGAAACGAGACGCAGACGTGAGATGAAGGGAGTTTTCAGCCAAAACTTTGTTCACCATCTGCTGCTTCCTGTTCTCCGCCTTCATCCCCAAAGTCATTCTGAATATTTTCTGCTTTGGGTTCGGCATTTTCATCCACAGTGACGTCCAAGTCCTGATCCGGGTCCAGATCCAGGTCCTGGCCGGAGCTGGATGAGGCTGGGAGAGGCTCCGGTACCAGCTGGACCACCAGGTCACCTTTAACCCCTGAGAAGAGAAACGACTGAGATGCAGAGAGGCTCAGGACTCAGGATGCGTTCACACCCGCCCCGTATAACCCGCTTTAATCCGACTCCCCTCCGGTTGGCCAGAAAGTCCGGTTCGGTGGTGAGGTGTGAATGCTAAGCTAACTCTGGTCCATCTACAAACTGGAGCGATCTGAATGCATAAGCAGCAGATCGATGCAGGAAGTAGACTGCAGCACAGGGCATTCTGGGTAAATACAACCATAACAAACATGCTAACCTAGCGCTAGCAGGAGACATGACTTGTGGTCTTTAGCCAAAGGAAAGAAACATCCTTCATCCTCTAAAATCTGACGCCGCCTTGTTTGTTTTAACACGTTTGGCTTTAGGTATTTTTTACTTTAGGAGATCGTTAAAGTTTCTCTTTTTTACTTTTACTTACTTGAGTAATTTTATTTTGAAGAACTGCTTCTTTTATACAAGTACAATTTCTGGATTTTCTGCCCACTGACTGAAAACAAACATGTTTTAAGCAAAGATTCAGACACCTGCAGATTCTCTTAAAGCTTCAAAAGTTTTTCATTGAAAGGAAAATGTTTTGCCTGATTTTATTGGTTTTTTTACTTTTATGAATTATTGGCAATTTTAGGGTAGGGTTGTCCTTAAAATACCAAAATTTCCAGTTAATTTTATATGTTGGTTTGTGTGATGATGTAATTTTTAAATCTTAATGATTGATAATTTGATCGGTTACTCAGTACATGAACAGACTTTTTATCAAATCCTTTTTAAGTCTTACTTGAGTCATTTCACTTTTTACTTTTCCTTTCGTAAAAACATGTTGAAGCAGTGCTACTCTTACTCGAGTAAGGATTTTGAACCGAGTCTACCGAACTATCAGGTGTGTGAACGGCCTAAATCAATCCTCAGCCGTGCCGCCCTCACGTCTCTCTCCGGTGTACATGTCCTCGAAGGCGAACTCCAGCTCCCTCTGGAGTTCCTCCCTGGCCTCCTGCCTCTGGTAGAGAGGCTGGAAGATCTGTGGCGGCATCCGGGACACCTGCTGCCTCCGCCGCAGCAGGTCCGTCTGCTGCAGGTGCTGCAACTCCACCAGGAGGCGATCCCGGTCCTGAGACCAGAGGCTGCTGTTAATACGTCTGCAGTACAAAAACTACCATCTGTTTCAGAACTGGAGGCGTACATGCTCCAGCTGCTCCCTCCTCAGGGCCTGCCTCCCTCTGACCCGGGCCTTCTCCAGCTGCTCCTCCCTCCTCCGCTCCTCCTCTCTCTGGAGATCCTGCAGCCTCCTGGACTCCAGGTCAGCTTCCAGTCTGGCGTCAGGCTGCAGAGACGACCAGAGCTTAAAGTCGGCAGACATCAGAAGCAGAAGCAGAAGCGGCTCTCTGACCTGCAGCTCCTCCGGCTCCTTCGCCACGGCGTTCTCCGGCATGTGGTAGCGTGTGGCAGCGAAGGCGTTCAGATCCGACCTCTTCACCATGTGGGACTTTCTGGGATCGATGTCCTGCTCCAACCAGGAAACAGTCAGCACCCAGAGCCACCGCACCATTCATCATTTATCATTTATTGTTGTCACGATAAATTCCAACTAATAATATTTAAAGAAAACATATCTGCCTGCATTGTCAGATTTACTATTTTCGCCACCAATAAATGTGAAAACCTGGGCCACACCGATCCAATGTCGATATGTTTCTGTCCCAGTATTGAAAAAAAATCTAGATATTTTACATTATATTTAAAATTCCTAATTGCGCTTTCTGAACCATTTCAAAGAAGATTTGTTGTAGTTTATTTTCACGTTTGACCAGGATAGTCAGTTTTACTCCTCACTGCACTGAATGAACAAAAAACTTCGTTCTGACATGTTTGACTGAACTTGTGAAGTTATTGGTGTCGTTAATGTACTGAATGTAGTCCAGATACATTTAGCTTTGTATTTAAAGAAAAGAAACATTTTAAGTTAATTTGGCTGTTTTCCTGTATCAGATATCTGTAATGGTATCGGAAGTGAAGAATGGATCGATGTGTCACTAGTGAAAACAAGATTAACAGCAGCCACTGTGTGCAGTTTCATGATGCAAATCACTCTTCATCTTACTGGTAAGAAGCAAACTGATTCCTGAGCCCTGCAACCACAGCTATAGTTTTATAGCAACGGTTCCACAAAATACGATGATAAAACTTTGAGTGCCGGTCGGCCACCGATATTTGGACCAAATAAATCTGCTAGAGTAGGAAAACGGTGAAATTTTGCAGGGAAAGCACCTGGAAGGGATCAGGCGGAGGCGGCGGGAGTCTGGCCACTTTAGCTGATCGTTCCTTCTCCGTCTGCAGTGCCTTCTTTCTCGCATTGATGGATCTACAAATGAAGGAGGGAAGTTATCGTTCTGAACCAACTCAAATGTTTTAACAGCTTTCAGGTCTCTCACCGTTTCTGTCTCTCCTGCTCTTTACTCTTTTGGATCTTGAGTTCCTTCAGAGCTTCACGGTAACGCTCCTCTGCTTTAGCATGATGCTCCTCCTCCCTCTGAGCTGCAGCTGCCAGCTGAGCTTCCTGAAACAGGAATATAAAGCTTTTCCTTTAGCTTATTACGTCAGCCAGATTCTGGCTCCACAGCATCGTGTTTCTCACTGCAAGCTCACGGTTTCCGTGGCGCTCCTGTGGCTTTGGCCGATGAGCTGCAGGCTCTCCAGATACAAACTCTGCAGCGTGTGCAGCTTCTCCCTCTGACGCCTCTCCCAGTCCTCCCTCAGCTGCTCCTCCAGCTGCCGCAGCTCCTGCTGCCGGCGCTGCTCCACGTCCCGCCGGATCTGCAGCGCGATCTGCCGCTGCTGCTCCCGCACCTGGACATCCAACGCACAACGTCGTGTCAGAAACTGGTTCTGGACGAAGTTTCAACATAGAAAGTACTCCTATTCCGGCCATTCTTTCTGATTTTGGTTTTCTGGGGTTTTCTTCTTGTGAAAAGAGAGTTGTTTCTTTCCACTGTCACCATATGCTTCCTCTGGATCAAGCTGAACAGTTTATAAATAGAGCTTATCTGTTCAAATACATAACTTTTTAACATTTCATTTTTAAAAGCACAGTTATTTGGTTTGAATCTGACTGGATTAAAACAAACAGATTATTGAAATCTGGGTTGCAGCGACAGAACCTTCTGCTAAAACCAACATTACCTGCTGGATCCGGAGTTTCCTCCGCCTGTCAAGCTCCTCGCGTATCACACGAGCCTCTTCGTTGGGACTTAATCTTAATTTAGACACTTTCCTCTTCATTTTTCCTCAAAAATGCCACCGGGCACTTTCACAAAAGCGAGTCTGGATGCTAATTAGGCTAGCATGACTTTTCTCAGAGTCCAATCTACGTTCCTTTCGAGCCGCCGCAACCATTGTAACGTCGCCCGACGGTTAAAGCGTGAAATAAAACCTTAGTTATGTCATAAATAAAAGGAAAAAGCAGCTAAATGCTCTATTTTCACAAATAGAACTCTAACCCGTTGAACAAAACCGACCGTTTGTGTTCCTAACGTCATATCCGGTGGTTTAAATTCACCGCCGCGGCTTTCAAGCATTTTGGTTCCTACTTACAACCATTTTCTGATTTATAAATCTATATTATTAAATTGTAATTACATTAAAATAACAATAACTTGATTCCAACATTTTTGAAGCACTTAAGAAGTCAACAGCCGATAGCACTGGAGGTGGGGAGTTACGAAAAATGTCAGGGGAGCTATGAAGTTGTGACACCGGATATGCACCATTTTTCTTTCACCGGCAGACAATTCGATAACTTCCATCACGGGAGGCGATCGATCACAAACTAAAACTGATCCCAACAGGCTGGAGAATCTCATAATGATGGGAGTAGTAAGCTTACTTTGCCGGTTTATTCAACTGTACATTTCAAAATAAACAAATAAATAAAAATACAGTCCAGGAAAAAGCAATATAAATAATTCTAAACAAGTTATTGACCGGGCATAAGTATATGGCTTATCCCCAAGGGAAAGCATGCTGCAGCATAAACACCTAATAAATGCTTGGGTAAAGAGAACCCTGTTATGTTTGAAAGTGAGCCTATTAAAATAAAGTGGGAATGTTTCAGCGGTTGTTACCCGCCCGCTTAACGAGGACAGACTACCCAAGTGCCCCGGCATGTAAATGATGCAGACCCTGTAGTTCTCGCGTTGTGAGGGAAGCAAACGCAACACAGAGCTCCAAATCTGGCTAATTTCAGCGAGTAACCGCTTATATTCGATTGGATTCTGAATAACAGGTGAGATTTATTGGGTTAAATCTTCTCTGAAATAGTTTCTGTTGTCTTGAGTTCTGGTGTTTATTATATTCCGTTGGACTAACGAGCAGCTAATGTGAGCTAATGCAGCTATGTTGCCGAAAGGAAACAATGAATCCAGCTACAAATGATGAACCTGATGATTTAAAATACAACAGTCCGTTTAATAAAAGAGCAACAAGAAGGTTTCTATTATTCTCCCGGAGCTCTGGAGGCAGATTGAAGATGTTCTGTTTCTTCCACCTTTATGCTTGAAGTGTTTGAATCAAATTAATCATATAATCATATTTATCCACCGCTAAACCAAGTTGATCCCAAATATTGAAATTTTGCTGACAAAAAAGGGATGAAATGCAAATCTATATTTTCGTAGATTTTTAAGCGTGTTTTCTACATTTTCTGTTGGTATTCTGATAAATGAAATGTCTGTAAACTGGAGACTTTGCTTTAAACGGGACTAAAGTTAAAGCTTTGAAAGTTTTGCACTGCATGTTCTTTTCATATTTGTTTAAATCTTGTAACAGTTTAATATGAGACAGATAATCTGTGAAAACATGGATCTCCTCTTTTCCATCTATTATTGTCTGAAGAAATGCACCAAAAACAACCAATGAGAGCCAGGAGGCGGTCTGAGCGCTGTCAATCAAGCTCATGTACCTGCTGCTAAATGTGCTAATGGCGAGAAACAATTTATGTTGCAGGAAAACAGTTTATTGACTATCAGCCATTGCTATGCTAACTAGAATTAGCACTTGTGGTCGCCTATGATGTGGTGAATCAGCTGTAGTGTAGCAGAGAAAAAGTGGGGGAGGGTGAGCACGAGCATGATTGACAGCACTTAGATCCTCTTGCAGACCCTGATTGGTTCATAATAAAATTACTCAAAAATAAAAAGTACAGCGTATTAAAAATACTCCTAATTTCTTTTTTTTTAAAGTTACTCAAGTAAATGTAATTTAGTAAATGTAATTAGTTACTATGCAGCTGCTGTCATGACATGATAATTTTAGCAAAAATGTAAAAAAAAAAATACAAAATCACGTTTTTATCACAGCAAAATCCTGGTTTATAGGTTTATAACTTTAACCCTGTAAGCCAACAGGAAGTGAGCTCATGGTGTTGGCTCCTCCTCTTCCTCTCCGCAGCTCTGGCCTCATCATGTCGGGCGGTCCGGCTGTCAGGATCAGCATCGAGTCTTCCTGTGAGAAGCAGGTGCAGGAAGTGGACTTCCACGGCACGGAGACGTACGTCCCTCCTCTGTCCATGTCCCAGAACCTGACCAAGCTGGCACAGAGGATCGACTTCAGCCAGGGCTCCGACTCCGAGGAGGAAGGGGCCGACGGGGAGCCCAGGGACAGGGAATGGGGCAAGCAGGAGACGGAGGAAGAGGAAGGTAGGAGGAACGTCTTCCAGCCTGAAGCGACGACAGACGTGAGGCTTCATGGTTGCTTCTTTCAGGCACGGTGAAGTTCCAGCCGTCTCTCTGGCCCTGGGATTCTGTGCGCAACAATCTGCGCAGCGCCCTGACGGAGATGTGTGTGCTCCACGACGTGCTCAGCGTGGTGAAGGAGAAGAAGTACATGGCTCTGGATCCGGTGTCTCAGGATCCAAGCGTCGGAAAAGTAAGTTGATAAAAATCCTCATTGAACATCCGACATGCAGAATAACCACCAGCTTTACGTTTTTAGTTTACTTCACCAGTTAGTGTTTCTGAAACAAAGTCGTGTTGATTTGCGCTGTTGGGATGTCCCGTTTCTCGTCGGTTCTGCAGACGCCGCAGGTTTTCCAGCTGATCAGCAAGAAGAAATCTCTGGCCACGGCGGCGCAGCTCCTCCTGAAAGGAGCCGAGAAGCTCAGCAAGTCCGTGGCCGAGAACCAGGAGAACCGGCGGCAGCGCGACTTCAACGCCGAGCTGCTGCGACTCCGATCGCAGTGGAAACTGCGAAAAGTCGGAGACAAGATCCTGGGAGACCTCAGCTACCGGAGCGCAGGTGAGAAAAAACCTCGCCGATCAGTAAAGAGCTGATGAATTCCAACAAATTACTGATTATTTTAGCTTTTTAACCTCTGACTGACTCGTTCAGGTTCCCTCTTTCCTCACCCCGGAACGTTTGAGGTGATCAAAAACACCGACATCGATCTGGACAAAAAGATCCCAGAGGACTACTGTCCGCTGGACGTCCAGATCCCGAGCGACCTGGAGGGATCGGCTTACATCAAGGTCTGCGTCCCGGCCGCGCAGAAACATGTTCCACATTAAACTCTGCTGGGCTGGACTGATTAGTCAGGATTAATCGGGATTAATCAGGATTAATCAGGATTAATCAGGATTAATCGATACTTGACATCACCGACTAATTTAGCTATCAGTTAATCGTCATCTCCAAAAATAAAAAGTGATTTGGTGAAAAATTAAATTTAAGATTCACTAAAAAGAATTCATTAAAATGATTATAAAATTATTTCTATTTGGGATTAATTTAGAATTTGAAAATACACCAAATTCAAAGCCAAAACTGGTCAAAATATATAAACATTTTGCATTTAAGATAAAAAAAAAACCCTTCTGTGAATCTGTTCTTCAAACGTAGTTTTAGTTTCATTTCAAAATCTATAAAAAATATTAATCATTAATTTGTTAATTAAATAATTAGTCAGCAGAGCTTTTCACATGTTGCTGTAGTAAATAGATCAATAATGTTGCGAGATCATTGATCAGTATCAATATTCTGAAATTCACTGATCTTTGATCCAGAGCCGCACAGGATTCTGGGAGATGTAGGAAAAGGAAAGTCTTTCTCTGCTTGCCAGACTGGAATCGACTAACTCACTGCTCTGTGGTTGCCTAGCAACAACCACCTGGGGAGTTTCAGCACCCCCCCCTCCCCCCCACCTTCAGTTACCTAGCAACAACATCCTGAGTAACTTCTAGCAGCAGTTTGAAGTAAAAATCATTATTATTATCTGTTGATGTAGTTTTAATGTTCTATAAAGAGATTCGAACTAAAATCTTTTTATCCGATTAATCGATTGGTAAAATAATCCCTGTTGCATTAAAGCTGCTCCTCCTGTTGGGGTTCAAGTTGTCAAATCGGCTGCAGTGGAAATAAAATGGCGTCTGTGTTTGTCCTCAGGTCTCCATCCAGAAACAGGCTCCGGACATCGGCGACCTGGGAACCGTCAACCTCTTCAGGAGACCCCAGAAAAGCAAAGCAGGTCCGGTTCTGACCCGACCGGGCTCCGAACCAGACGGGCTGTCGGCTGACGTCCGTCTGCCTTCTCCTTCCCCAGGAACGCAGCCGTGGCACGTGAAGCTGGAGGCGGCGCAGAACGTCCTGCTCTGCAAGGAAATCTTTGCGCAGCTTTCCAGAGAAGCGGTCCAGATCAAAGCGCAGATCCCGCACATCGTGGTGAAGAACCAGATCATCTCGCAGCCGTTCCCAGGTCAGAACCCGGGCCGGGCTTCCTGCACCGGCTCCAAACCGTCCGCTTCATCTCAACTGTAGATCTATAGATCTTTACTTTCACAAACTGGAAAAAGTGGGACATTAAATAACCCATCGATAAGAGATCATTTTATTTATTTATTTTAAACTAATATATTTTGTTTATTTAAAATACAACATTTTTAAATATATTTTTAAAAAATTTTTAGCGTGATTTTAAAATGTTTTAAATTTACCAGGGTCCATTAAAAGTGTCGTTATTTACTTACTTCCTGTTCAGATGAAAAACCGTCCAATAAAGTGTTTCTGTGTTTCTGGTGTTGAAAGTGTGTTTTGCGTCTCGTCGCCGTCTGAAGGTTTGCAGCTTTCCATCTCTCTGTGCCACTCCGCCGGGGAGAAGAGGAGCAGCCGGGCGTCTCCGGAGAAACCCAAACCGGACGACCACCTGTACGTCCTGGAGCACAACCTGCACCAGATGATGAGAGAGGTGAGGCTGCGGCGCTGCAGGACGTGCGAGTCGGACTCGCGGGACGTGACCCGCTGACGTTCTGCCCGTTTCAGTTCCACAAGCAGCAGCTGAGCTCGGTGGTGATGCCGCATCCGGCCAGCGCGCCGTTCGGCCACAAGCGCCTGCGGCTGGCGGGGCCCATGGCGTACGACAAGGCCGAGATCTCCAGCCTGCAGCAGAGCGAGGGGCTGCTGGAGAAGATCATCAAACAGGCCAAACACATCTTCCTGCGCAGCAGGTAGCGCCGTCGTGCTTTAACTAGGCCAGCAATAAACTGGTTTTAGCAAATAATCACATTTCTGGTTTTTAAAGATTTAGTTTTTGGAAAATCTGAATTTCTTTTGTGATCTCCTGTCAGGGCGGCCATCTTGTTTTACAGCTTGAGTTTGTTTTGATTTTGAATTCAGAACCGAAACAATTAATCAGATGAATCAGTTTTTTAAATAATTGTCAACAAATGTATTGATTGATTAATCGTTAAAGAGCTGCCACGAGACGAAACAAAGCAAATCTTTCTTCTGGTTTATTTAGACACCAGTTACATATTTTTAAATTAAATGAGTGATCAGAGCCTTGCGGCTTTGGTCCCGCTCACGGGGAAGATCCGTTCAGAGGAATCGGTCGGTCTCTGGCGGCGGCTCTAACGGGTCGGTTCTGCAGGACGGCTCGGACCATCGACAGCCTGGCCAGCCGCATCGAGGACCCTCAGATCCAGGCCCACTGGTCCAACATCAACGACGTTTATGAGTCCAGCGTCAAGGTGCTCATCACTTCGCACGGCTACGAGCAAATCTGCAAGTGAGTCTGATGCCTCTGGAACGCAACCTTATTCTTTAGTCTTTTTGTTTTGGGTTTTATTTTAACCGTGTTTATTAACCCAACAAGTTTTCAGCAGGAAACTGAAGAAATCAGCAGCTGGAGGTTCAGATTTCCAGTCATTCTGTCACTAATCAAACAAATTCAGCAGAACAACGAGATTCCAACAGCACCACGAATCTGAAGATTTATTACAAGAAAAACTCAGAAATTTTCTAGAATAAAACTGAGTTCCTGCAAAGCTGCTGGAAAAAAAGAGAGAAATTTTTGGATTCAGTTTCTAGAAAAAAGTTTTAAAGTCATAAACTTCCCAGAACAAAACATGAACATTTCTGAGTTGCACAAATAAAAATTACTTTTTTTTTTACATAAAATTTCTGCCATCCTAAAAATGTATTTTATTTTAGCAAATTTTTCATTTTTTAAAAAGAAGCTGTTCATTTTTTGGGCTGAAATTTATTTCTTTTATTCCATCGAAGATGTCGGCTAATTCAGTTCAGTTCTGCGTTTTATTGCGGGCACCATTTTGTTCCTCAAATTCTGGGCCATGCGGCGCTGCGTTGTCATGGTAACCGTGGCCTCTGTGCCCGCAGGTCTATCCAGCTGCAGCTGAACATTGGCGTGGAGCAAATCCGCGTGGTGCACCGGGACGGCCGGGTCGTCACGCTGTCGCACCAGGAGCAGGAGCTGCAGGACTTCCTCCTCTCTCAGGTACGGCCCGTCGCTCCCGGAGCCGCTTCCGGAGCCGTTTCTGGAAGCGGCCGGCGAGTGACGGCACGCCTCGTTTCAGATGTCGCAGCACCAGGTGCACGCTGTGCAGCAGCTGGCCAAGGTGATGGGCTGGCACGTCCTGAGCTTCAGCAACCACGTGGGGCTGGGCCCCGTGGAGAGCATCGGGAACGCCTCCGCCATCACCGTCGCTTCCCCCAACGGAGAGTATGCCATCTCAGGTGAGGCCTTCACCGACGCCGGGCCGGTTCCGATCCCACAGCCAGAACCAGTGCAGGTCACAAAACGTCTCAGCATTAACAGGAAAAATGAGCAAATAGCTTCTATAAAAGTTGCATTCTGGGAAATGAAGGCAGACTGGAGACGTTCAACCTGCTGGTTAACGGCTCCATGTTTTCCCCCTTTAACTGCTTAAAAACAGACTGTAGTGGAAACTGGATGAAAGGTGAAAGGTCACAGCCGGTATAAATATCTAAATGCTTCAGATATTGAAAACTTATCACTTATCAATACGCGCTGGTACGAAATGCTTCAGCGTCCAGCTCTACTGCAGAGACTCAAAAGGAGGATTAGCAGAAAAAAAATCAATTTTCTCCAGAAATTAAATCTCCAAAAACCTGAAAAGTTTTTCTCCTGGTTTTGAACTGAATAGTGAAAGTAAAGCAGGAAACCTGCTGCTGCAGATCAGCACAGCTTCCTGTTCTGGACGAAGAAAACTAAAGAAATGCTGCAGAATCCTGACCCGGCTCCTGATCCCGTCCTCTGCTTGTCTTCCAGTGCGCAACGGCCCAGAGAGCGGCTGCAAGGTTCTGGTCCAGTTCCCGCGCAGCCAGATCAAGGAGCTGCCAAAGAGCGACGTGGTGCAGGACGCCAAGTGGAGCCAGCTGCGCGGGCCGCACAAGGAGGTCAACTGGAGCAAGATGGAGGGACGCAACTTCGTCTACAAGATGGAGCTCCTCATGGCGGCGCTCACTCCCTGTCCGTAGGCCGGGCTGACGGTTTTCCTTCCACTCAACCTTCAGCCGCGGCGCCAGGCGGCGGCGGCTCGATCAGATTTATGTCGGACTTGAATGAAAAGCAAAGACTTTTGTTTACTGCTGTTTTTGAAACAACAAACCTGCAAGAAGATCTGATGTTTAAACACAAACCACAAAAAAAAACAATAATTTTTCTATGATTGAAATGTTTTTTTTATTTTCAGATGATCGCAGATGCATAAAACTAACTTACAAATCACTTTTCAGCTTGAATAATTTCAGAATTATTTAGGTCAATAACTCCTTAATATTGATTTTAAAATATCATTTTGATTGTTTCACTCATAATCTGACATTTTTCTCAGATTACTAGTTAAATAATCTGCGAGTGGAACTAAAATTTAATATTAAGGAATCGTTTATAAAAAATCTAAAAGTTACTAGTAAATTCTTAGATTGAAACTTTATTTCAAACTCGGGATTCTCCAGGCAAAAACACAAAATCTTAGATTTGATTTTGTTCTAGTAAAAATCAGTTTAAATGAAACAAAACTGAATTATAAGTCATTTAAATAATTGATTATTGAATATAGATAAAATTTGTGGCTCCACTGGCAGATAATTTCACCCATAAGACATTTTCCCAGGTTTCAGTGAAATAATGTGGACTAAGACATTTACAGTAGAAAAAATACAGTCACTTGGTGAAATTTTGTGTTTTTTAACTGCAACTAAAAAAGAACAAAACAAACAGACAGAAATATGCATCTACAATCATTTAAAAATAACATTTAACATGGAGGTTTGTTTTATTGCTGCAATCTGGACTGAAATACTTGGTGTTTCTGCAGCTCGACGCTCCAATTCACACATTTCCTGATATTTTTTTACCAAACTGAAAAAGTTTCCTTCTCCTGTTTCAGGTGAATAAAACCACAAAGCTCAGATAAAATCACACGGTTGGTTTAATTCGACAATAAATAAGGGAGTCGGGGATATTTACAGTTCAGAATGTGAAAATTATTTTAAACTGTGGATCCGGGCTTCATAGCCAGGACGGAGTCTGGACTCCGCAGGAGGTCATGTCTTGGTCGCAGGCGCCGCAGCTGCTCCATCACAGGCGCCGCAGCTGCTCCGTCACAGAGGCCGCAGCTCCGTCACAGAGGCCGCAGCTCCGTCACAGAGGCCGCAGCTCCGTCACAGAGGCCGCAGCTCCGTCGCAGGCTGCAGCTGCTCCGTCGCAGGCTGCAGCTGCTCCGTCGCAGAGGCCGCAGCTCCGTCACAGAGGCTGCAGCTCCGTCGCATCGTTTACTGCAGCGGGACAAACATGGGAATTTATGGGTCACAAACTCAAATCGTTATTGGATGCAAGATGTTTGCTGGACTCTGGGAAATCAGAACTGCAGAATGTTTTCACTCAAAGGTAAAACTATCTGGTGAGAATGAAACTCAAATGTCACTGAATATTAGAGAAACAAAAGAATCATTTTCCCTCAAAATTAGGACTTTTTCTCAGATTTCTTTTTTCAGAATTCTTTGATTTTTCTTAAAATTCCGACTCAGAATTAATTGTTTTTCTCAGAATCCTGACTTTTATCTTTTTAACCATTTCTTGAACTGGTTCATGAACTGAATTATTTTTACTATTGAAACTCTGCAAACTCAGGTTTTTTCCCAGAACATTTCTGACATTATTCTAAACTATTCTGAGTGTTTTGGCAGAAAGTTCCTCCGTTTCTCTTTCTGTCCAGAACAGCAGCATTCAGGCGGAGATTAAATTGGAGACTCGTCTTTTTATTTCAGGGTATTGGACTAAAAGGGGAACGTACGTGTGAATAGGTCCTAATCCAAGTATCGTGGGCCACTTTGTGTTGGACAAAATAAATCCAGCAAGTGTTTTTGGTTCCAAAGTGAAGAAATGAATCAAAACTTCAACTGATGTGAATAATTTCAGTTTAACTTTCCGGCTGCAGTTTTTCTATAAAGATGATTTAAAACGTGGCCCGGACGTCCGCCCTGAGGGACGCTGTCCTCGGGCCAGTAGCGTTAGCTTAGCGTTAGCCTTGGTTCTCCGGAGAGCGTTTGAAGGCCTCACCTGGCATCTGGAGCCGGCGTCGCCACGCCCCCAGCTTCCTGCTGCCCTGGTGCAGCAGCCACATGGCCAGCGCCAGCAGAACCGCCGCCACCATCAGCGCCAGCGCCGTGACCAACAGGTACTGCAGATCCTCGTACAGAACCTCTGCAGGACAGACCGATTTAACCTTTGACCCCAACTTCACAGAACAAAGATTTGCTTTAATCTTCTATCTCTAGTTGTCGACCTTTGACCTTTTAAATATGTTAACACCGGGCTGATGGAGTTTATCAACACATTTCAAAGTCAAGCTTTGACTCAGATATTTACAAACTGTTGATCTGCCTCAGTCTGCTGGATTGCAGCTCACGTTCTCTAGCAGAAAGTTTGGCGAAAGGACGACCTGGAGGACCCACCGTTCACTTTGAGGACGAAGCCGAGGTCGCGGCTGTTCCCGGCCGGGTCCTCGGCCGTGACCACGTAGTACCCGGCGTCCTGCAGCTTCAGGTCGGACAGCAGCAGGGAGCCGTTGTCGCAGGCCGTCACCCGGTGGCTGTACTCCTGGGAGACGTTGGCGAAGCCGCCGGGCCGCCAGGCGCCGATGGAGCGGCTCACCGCCCCGGACATGAAGCTCCAGCGGATGGTGGGGACGGCGGAGGACGTCACCTCCACCGAGAAGAAGACGTCGTCCTGCACCGACCGGATCAGGTTCCTCTGGGAGGAGCTGACGGAGATCGATCCGGCTGCAGGACGAGAGGAACGGAAAATTCTGAGTTTGAAAAATCAAAGATTTACCCAAAATAACAAACATTTTGAGATTAATACAGAAATTTCTGAGCTCCAAAAATAGAAAATATGTTGGAATTAATCATTAAAGAGAAAAACGTGGAAATTCTTTAGCTCGAAAAGTAAAAAATTTGCAAGAGAAAAACTCAGAAACTTTCAGAAACTTTGAATTAACCTTAGAAATTTCTGAAACTGAAAATTTGTGATTAGAAGGAGCCACTTCCCACCGAAGACTAAACATTTCCTAGAATCATACATGGAAATTTCTGAGCTCCAACATTAGAAAACATATTCTAACGATGAATTATGAATTAATGATGCAGGAATTTTCAGATTAACCTCAGAAATTCACTAGAAATCTGTGAGAAAAACTCAGGAATGTCTGAGATTTTCCTAAAACTGACATTAATCTGAACACGTGACGTTTGTTTTCTGTCAGCTGCGGCCCTGATGCAGCAGGTCCAACTGGTTCCGGAGTTTCTCTTTAATCTGAGAAGACAAGCAGTTCTGGTTCTGCTGGAATGTGTTTATTTAAGCCTTCCAGGCCCGACCGACACCGAGGAGGAAGGCAGATTAAACATGAAACTTCCAGGTTCTGTTGGACAGAAATGCGGATCAGCAGATTAAACTCACCTGAGTGGAACAGGTACAGCGTGATGCTGAGCAGCAGCGCGACGTCGTGGACCTCCCACAGTCTGAAGAGCAACATTAGAACCGCAGGCCCATCTGATGATCAATTCTGGACCGTCCCGGTTCCGATCCCTTCCTCGCTCACCTGGTTTTCTTGGAAATCGGAGAAGAAGAAGAAAAAGAAGAAGAAGAAGTGGAGTTCCTCCTAAACCTGCGAGCTGTTCCTCCTCATGCCTGCACTCAGTTCCGACCCGGTCCACACCCTCCACACAGAGATCACAGAGTCCGGGACCAGAACCGGAACCGCTCACCTGGAGGATCGCAGGCCGACGCACCTGGAAAAACGTGCCAAACAGGAAATGAACACGTATGCAAAACACAAACAGAAACACGGAGGTGACGTTTCAGCGCGTCATCAAAGTTTTCACAGCCCGTGAACAAGTTGGAGAACATTTCCACGCAAAGTGGGGAGAATTACGGCGCCCCCTGCAGGACAAACTGCGAAACAACAACAACAAACTGATGGTTTGGTTTTATTGCAAATGACATTTAAAATTAGACAAAAAATAACTTTCAAGTGACTTTTCAGAAGGACAGGAGCATATTTTAAGGAAATAGATTCAAGAAGTACAAATTTCACCTACAGATTATTTTACGTAAAACGTGACATTGATCCAGAGAAGTAAAATAATCTGTTTTAAATCAATGCTAAGAAATTATTTGTTAAAATAGGCTTAAGTTTTCTCTTATTTCACGTGTACTAAGGATATTTGCATGAGAGAATAGATGAAAAAATACTTAATACATAATTAATACACTATTTCTATTTCTCTTACATAAATTTATTATTTCTCACAATTTCTGAATGTGAATTAAAAACTTAAGTATCAAAGGTCAAAATTTGCTACAAAAACAAAATTCTCTCAAATTAATAATTAATTTGAAATACATTTTAAACACTAAAATTACTTTAAAATGCTTTTCAGCATTCTCGCAATGCATTGTGGGAGCTATAAACCATCCATGTGCTGGTTTATTTTTATTTCTCTTCCATATTTCTTATTGTTCCTCTTCGTCTCTGATTGAGTTTAGTGAAACCTTAAACCCTGAAGTGACTCAGGGACCGTTTGAATCTCCCACCGTGAGTCAGAACCGGATGTGTGACGTTGTTAATCGTCAGTCAGAGGAATGAACGGCATACTTACCTGGCAGGGGTGACTCCATGATCCAGTAGGTGGGTCGCCCAGGGTGAGGATCAGCCATTGCACTGCGGCGATCTGACCTCTGTGAATTCTCCACATGGAGAATCTCAACTGCACAATTTGTGGTAGTGGGGGACTGCGTTCGCGCTCTCCCCTGGCAGAATGTAACATGATAACCTATGAACTGGTATCTGAAAAAGTTTCTACATTAGGTCTTTATTTTTAACTGTGTTTCAGTGACTCTTAACTCACTTCATTGTGAGAAAGTTACTTGGTCAAAGCGGTAATCAAAACTGCACTAAGTAAAATATTTTAAACATATTTCATTGTCATGTCTGTTTAATCTGTTAATTCTGTGAAATTGTCATTTTTGTTCTCATATAATCTGTTTTTGTGGTCCTTAAAACTAATATATTGTCATTAATTATACAGTTAATTTATGGCCATGTTAAAGTAATAAAAGCAATTTTTTCTAAAAAATGGCTATTAATTTATAAAACTAGTCATTAAGGCTGTGTGCTGTCACTTTAATAAAAAATATTTTTACATATTTGCTTAAAACATCTTTATGTCATAACAGAATAATAAACACAGAGGAGTAAGAATAAATTTCCACCAATAAACTCATAACTTTGAGACTGATCTCAATAAATGATTTGGACGTTTCTGATCTCCAATGGATGGTTATTTGCAAAGGACAACAAAAAAACATTATTGAGTTTGAAATGTTAAAAATTTGCTGGAAAAACTCAGAAATTTTGAGATTCATCTCCGAAATTTCCAAGCAAAAACCAAACGAGGAAAAACTGAAAATTCACTATTTTTCTAGAAAACCCAGAGACTTCTGAGATTAATCTCTGAGTGGAAATTTACTTCTATCTTATTCTTTTTGTCTTCACGCCGTCGTAAATATCAGACAATCAGAGAAAGAATCGAGCTCCTCTGCCGCTCCCAGTGCTCCCAGTACAAACTGCAGAAACTCTCCAGTCAGTCGGAAGCAACCAGGCAGAGAGAGGGGCGGGGCTTAGCGCTGTCAATCACCTGGTGAATACCTGCGATAAAACAAAGTTTTATCCTATCACCACCTATCATTCATTCAGTTGGTTTATTTATTGTTATTAATGTCGTTCCTCGCTCTGACCAGCAGGTGGCAGCAGCAGAGCGGCCAGGAACCCCGTTATTGATACAAGATAACAAAGATTTGCTTTGATTTCCTTTATGTTTAAGATATATCAGTAGAAATGTTGTTGCAGATGTAATCAGTTCTGAATATATTTAGGTTTATTTAAGGCATGAAATACATTTTAGACACTAAAATTACTTTAAAATGCTTTTCAGCATTCTCGCAATGCATTGTGGGAGCTATAAAACATCTATGTGCTGGTTTATTTTTATTTCTCTTCCATATTTCTTATTGTTCCTCTTCGTCTCTGATTGAGTTTAGTGAAACCTTAAACCCTGAAGTGACTCAGGGACCGTTTGAATCTCCCACCGTGAGTCAGAACCGGATGTGTGACGTTGTTAATCGTCAGTCAGAAGAATGAATGGCATACTTACCTGGCAGGGGTGACTCCATGATCCCGTAGGTGGGTCGCCCAGGGTGAGGATCAGCCATTGCACTGCGGCGATCTGACCTCTGTGAATTCTCCACATGGAGAATCTCAACTGCACAATTTGTGGTAGTGGGGGACTGCGTTCGCGCTCTCCCCTGGCAGAATGTAACATGATAACCTATGATCTTTAATGCTCAATATAAGTTAAATATACCTACCGAAAATTAAGCTTTTACGTGCATCAATTCTTGAGCACTTACACTTAAACTCAAATTCTTTTAACTGATATAATTAGGAAATTATATATCGTTTAGCAATTAAAATGATAAAAGTTAAACAGAAACGTTGGTATTTGAAAGAACAAAATTACAATAATTTATTTAAGTAACAAAATAAAGTTACTTTAGTAATTGTGACTGGTTACCTGAGTCTGCAAACAGCTTGGCAACTTGTTGCAGCAACCCAGGAGAGTTGCTGCTCAGCTCTGGTTTAAATGTTTTTCCTCCATCTGATTTTCCTGGTTTTACTTTCAAATCTTCACCAAATCATGTTTTTAAAACCTTAATTTCCTTCCCGTTTATATATTTTCAAAGATGTGTGTAGTTAAAGACTTTGACTGCATATTTTTTTCCAGAATATAATTTATTAATCGTCCTGGTCAATGTTTCTTGAAGCCTGAGTTTTCCCAGTGCGCGCTCAGAGAATCCCGCTCTCGCTCAGCGTGGCGTTGACGGCCTGGATGAGCGTCTGGCTGTAGCTCAGCAGTCTGCCGTCATAAACCAGCCGGTCAAAGGTCAGATCTGATCGCATCTGAGCTCTGAAGAGAAACAGAGAGAAACTCCAGTCATGTGAAGCAGGTCTGAAACTATCGATTTCTAATCAAAACTTCTAAGCTCCAAAAATGTTAAATTTTTTACTTTTGAAACTCTGAAAATTTCCAAACTTGAAAATTAAACACATTTCCAAAAAAAAATTGTTTAATTTTTGTTGAACAACCAATTTTTGCTGTTGCCATTTTGGGGATCAGCGCAGAAAATCACATCAGTTTGAAAGGCAGAAAAATCTTATAAATAATATCCATCATTATGTTTTGTTTGGTTTCCCATTAATGACTGTTTTCATTTAATCTAATTTAAAATTTCAGGTTTTGTTATTTCGCTAATCTTTATAACTTTGGTTACAAAGTCAAATAGTTGTTGTAGGCTTTTAACTTCCATTCTTGTTTTATATTGCCGCTGATGTTTTTGCGCTAAAGCGATCAGCTGATTGGTTACAGAACCCGGAAGTGTCGCTCCACCTGGTGTGGTACATCCTGGCGATGTCCCGGTCCACCCAGGCGCAGCCGTCCATGCCGTGGGACTGCAGGACGCCGTGAACAGAGACGGAGGCGACGAGTCGGGGGTTGACGATGATCTTGAACTTTTCGTAAACGTGTTCTTTGGAGACGGGCTCCTGGTGGAGGTGGGCCAGGACGTCCACTCCCGGGACGCCCCTCCACCGGGCCGGGTCGGTCCCGCGCCGCGGCAGCGTCACGTTGTTGGGGAACACGTTGTTTTCAAACATGTAGCATTTGTTGCTGGAGTACTTACTTTCCAGCAGAGGCAGCAGCTCCGTCCAGCTGAAAGGAAAGTGAAAAAGTTTTTGATAACTTTCATGTTTTCTGTTATTAAAAATTAAAATAACTGGCGTTTATTTTTGTTGGGTGAAGATTGCAAAGTTACAGAGTCAAAAATAATTTGCAACACTTTTAGATTAACGTAAAGTCATATTTTCACCATTTATAAACAGGTCATAGTTTAAAAATGAAATATTTAATTAGCAAGCTAAACTTTTAGCTTAAAAGCTAATGACTAACATTTTTAGTCATTTTTTAATGACTTAAAATGTTGCTAGCTAAATATTTGGCTAAAATATAAAGTCATTTGGCGATAAGTGGAAGTGGACTATCAAAATAAAAGCTTGGTCTCTGACTAAACGTTCACTGCTGGATTCTGTCGTTTCCGTCGTCATGAAGCAATGTGAACGTTTTCGTACGTTTTGACCGTCTGAGGCAGGATTAGTTCGTCCACGTCGTGCAGAGCCACGTATTTGGACCGGTACATGTTCCGGTAGAGGCAGTCGTTGAGCGCGGCGATCTGCCCGAAGTAGTGCAGGTCACCGGGGCCGTGAGAGGGCAGCCATCCGCGAGACACATTCAGGAAGCCGGACATGGACCAAGGAATCACCTCCAAGATACCTGAGGAGGAGCAGGAGGAGCTGAAGGCGACTCGCTGGCAGACATCTTTACTCATTGAGGTTGAAAATAAACATTTTGTTTGCTACCTCAATATTTAGCCTGTTAACTAAGCATTTTGTTTGAATTTTGCAGCTTCAGATGACAGCCGGTTTAGATCAAAGCAGATTCAAGGAATAGAAAAGCCTAGTCAAAGTCCAAATAAAAACTTTGAAAACCTTTATCAAAGTGGCTAAGTACTTCCTATATGTGCCGAGTCGGCTCAGTTTGATCGGTTCTGACCCACTTAAGAGATAAAAGATAAGTTTTTTGTGCTACACAAGCTGCTGTCACAAATCAATAAATGCAGAAGCTGCAGAGGCAGCGTGAGTGAAACGCTTCAGTCAAATGAAGGTTTATTTCTGCCTCCATTAGCAGCTGTTTCCTGTTAAAAAACAACTTAAAAGGTGAAACGATCGTCATCCTGAGCAGCTTCCTGTCTGACCAGGAAGACACAAAACAGGGAGGAAGGAAGAAAAGGTTTGGCTGAACAAACAGGTTTGAACAAACAGGAAGAGCTCCAGAGTTCTGCTCTACTTTACCTTTTCTGGTGTAGTAGTTGAGAACGCGCTGGGTTTTAGCGCTGCAGCTGGTTTTATAGACAAACACTTTGCTCACTCCCAGAAACTGCAACATTTCTAAACTCTGCACAAACTGCAAAACAGAGCAAATAAACGTTAACACATGAGCCATATTTAAATTACCAACAGTATTTTAAAGCTGCAGGATTTAACTTATAAAAAATATTTCTCTCTATATTTGTTGAAACGATGTTGTTAAAGTTTGGTTTGAAACAGATCATTTGAATAAATTCAAGCTCCTCTGCCTCCTCCCAGTGCCAACTAGAAACAACCAATCACAGCCAGGAGGCGGGTCTTAGCACTGTCAATCACCTCTCCACGTGGGCATGCTGTGAAATGTTATGCTAGTTAGCATGGCCGCCAGTAATAACGGCTCAAAAATATTGCTGTAACAGGAAGTAATTTCTCCACCATTAGCACATTTAGCAGCGTGTTCATGAGGATGATTGACACCGTTAAGACCCTCCTCCTGGCTCTGATTGGTTGTTTTTGATGCATTTTTTCAGAAAGCAACAGCAGGGTAGGGAAATTATTGTTGTCATATTGAACTGTCACAACATGGGGACAGTGTCAACAAATATATAAATGTTTTATTTTTTTTACAAACTGCAGCTTTAAGGATAAAATAAAACCGTCTCCCCTGTGTTTTCCCTAACATCTCCTCCAGACTAGTGGCAGCAGTATTTAGCAAACACCTGGTGGACCTGAAAGTCTGCTGAATTCATCGTGCAAATTAAAGCACTCCGAAGAACGGCTGTAAACGGCACCATGGAGAAACATTGTTGAGATAGAACTTCTTAAAGAGACAGGAGCCACTTTCAGTGCGTCTTATTTAGACGATCTGTTTTGTTTACTGATCTGTAAACGGTGAATCATGCTAACAAGCAGGAGAACTGGACATACCTGCAGCACATTGTTGAAATCAAACATGGTGGACAGACAGACGGTGAAGGTGTGATTAAAGGATTCCGTCTTTTTGTTTTCGTTCTTCACCTCCAAAAATTCAGGCTGATGTTCCTCTGAGAGAAAACAACAGGAGTACATTTTGAGATATCATATTTTTAAACTCCCACACCGTGCACGTTGCAGATCTATGGAGCTCCTTCAGTGACAAACTGCTGCTTTTACTTTTTAAAGTAAGATTATTTTCAGGAACAAGGCAGTTCAAAGTGCTTTACATCAATTAGAAGGAAATGCAAAACCAAAGGGCAACAACAACAAAAAGACAAAAGTACTGCACAATGTAAACTAATATGAGTTTCTCTAAATTTAAAGTTTGTTATTAATTGGTATGAATAATAATAAGTATTCTATCGTTGTAAACCAGCAGGAGTTTCTCTGTCTCCATGTTTGAAGTGAAAATGTGTTGAAATGTCTCTAATCTCACTCGAGAATGTTTTGGCTGCTTTTCCTGCCCGCGCGGCTGAAATCTGTCCTGTACCTTTAAATGCGGCGGAGGCCACAGCGACGTGCAACGGCGCGTCACATGACGCGGGGACGAGACACAAGATGTCGGCGGTGCCGTAGCGGAAGCCGAAGTGGTCGTCGTGGATCAGCAGCTCTCCGTCTGAGACGCTGCTCTGGTTGTTGCGGCAGAGAAACACGCAGCGGTAGGACGCCGTTTCCTCACGCAGCACCACCGCGATGACCCGAACCTGGAGAGTCAGCAGGTTCGGTCCGTTTTATTCACTGTTCAGCCATTATCACTGTGGTTAGCATAAATGCTAACTGGTAGCTTCTGACTTCAGGCTTAAAATTTGACTATCAGATAATATATCATGACTTTATTACATTTTTAATCACAATCTACACTTTTGATTGGAAGAAAATATGTCATATTTTACTTTAATCACATTAAATTGATGCGATTCTTTGTTTTTCGGCGCAACTTGAGGAGCAAAGCAAATTATCAGCAGAAATAACTTTTAAATAATTATTTTAACTTGAACTTTATATATAAAAAAACCCCATAATAACAATTTAAAATTAAAAATCTTTATGGGATTCAATTTTTTTTTTTTTTTTGCATTAATTTTTTTTCTAATTTTCCCTCCAACTTCCTGAGTCCAGACAGGCGTCTGAGGCCTTCTGGTTCTGCTCTGCATCCAGATCCAGAACCAAACTTGGAGAAGCAGCATTCAGCTTCTATGCACCACAGATCTGGAACAAAGTTTCAGAAAACTGAAAAACAGCCAAAACAGAGTTCCTGTAAATCAAGGCTGAACCCACTGGCTACAGCCGCTTCTGAAACATCACAAAAGGAACATCGAAATGTTTCAGAATATTGTAACAAAAGGAACATCGAAATGTTTCATTGTAAGGTGTTTTTATGACTTTATTTCTGTTTTTGTCATGTAAAAACACTTAAACTGCCTTGTTGATGAAATGTGCCATTTAAATAAACTGCATTAATTTAGTCAAAATATTATAATTTGAAATAAATCTGTGCTGTTAAGCTTTTCTTGAACATCTTAACTAAAGCATCTAAAAAAAACTTTCCTTTGCAGAAAGGATTGTGACTTGGCACAGTGACTTAAGGCGGACTGGACAGAATGTTCCTTAGTGAAGGTATAATAAAAGCCGTTACTCGCCTGCATTGGGTTTGTTCGGTGTTCTAGATAAGCTGACACCAGCAGCGTCTTTGTCATGTTGACTGCAATAAATGAAGTTTCACGTTTTGTTGGAGCTGCACAAGGAAAAAAAACACAATTATTCTGTAAACTGTTGGCAACAGGATGACAGAGCAGCGAGTAGCTTACCTTTACGTGTGATATTGTGTATCCAGGCCCGGAGTTGCGGTACTGTGCTGCCCGGTAACAGTTTCCTTGTTGGGTTGGGCGTCTGACTCGCCTTCGTTAAATATCTGTCCCCAAACGGCAAATCAAAAGGAAAACGAGTCTGAGTGAAGTCATTTCAAGCAGTAATAAATAAACTTCCTTCACTCCGTCAGAAGGAAGCAGAGGCTGGACTGTGATTTGACTTTTGCCATGTTATTAGTTAAATCTCTGGATAAGTGTCAGAGACGTGACGCCACTCACCGTTCCGCAAACTTGAACATTATGAGCACGGCGGCAAACAGGAGGATGACAATCACCAGCTGTTTTCGTTTCCGCAGGCAAGGCTGCTGGAAACCCATAGCTGAGATATTCAGTCTGTTCTTCTTCAGCGCCTTCAGAGAAGCAACGTTGGGAAAGAAAGTACCACATTATCTGCCAGCTCAAGATGCAACAGTGTAGCCCTTCCCCTGGGCAGAGCTGTGCTGAGAAAACCCTCCATAAACTCTGAGGAAGTGACTCTGCACTCATCATTTTTAAATGAAGAATTTCTGCTTGTGGTCACTTTAACTACTGCAAAAATATGTGCGATTTTTGGTCAAGCATGAGAAGATATGCATAGCGATGCTGAAAGGAGAAGCCATGTAAAGATAAACGACTCACAGAACCTACAGGAAACGAGACGAAAACTGTTTCTGTGGCCCCCAGCGCCGTTATGGGAAAAACAAATACGCCACAGTATTTATCAATCATCAATCAATCATCAATCAATCAACATTCATTGATGTAAAACCACCTTGAGTAGCAACACAGGCTCCCACATGCTTGGGCTGCATGATGTGAGCCGAGAAACGAAGATATATTTCTTGTCAATTATATTTTGGTGTGGTTTGGGTAACCTTAATATCACTCAAGGTTTTAAACTAAAAATGGGTTTATCTGGCCCCAATGGGACTGGTTTAAATGGAGCATTTTTATGCTTCCAGTTTATTTCAGAGGAACAGGTTCGGGATATGAACGTAAGGGTTTTGCATTTTGATAAGACCCTGCTGCAACATCAGAATCGAGCAGGAACCAGCCATGTGTTTCATCAGGGAGCAGATTAATGTTGACTGCAAACGGCACCGGCTGCTGCACCGGCCGCTGCACCGGCTGCTGCACCGGCACTGAAACCTGTTGAAACCCAAACAAGTCCATGAAATGATGTTTCAGTTGGGAAAAACTAGAAATCAGCAGAGAACAATGGAAACAAGGAGCTTAAATACTGAAAAGTGGAGGAGAGTGAGTCTCATCAGACAGATGCAAAACAGCGCAGGGAGTTTGGAAACGAAGAGGATGAAATAAATAAAAACCAAACGGAAAAAAGCCCAATGCTAAGGTCAGAGTTCACAGACTTAAATCAAGAAAAACCTCAACGCAGACGAAGGAACCGAAATGAAAACATGAAAACACGAACCATGAAAACATGAACCAGGAGCTGCTTTTCTGTCGACCATTTAACTGGAATTACAAAATAAATCTTCATGTTTTTTGCATGAGGAGATTTACAGTTGCATCAAAATGACTCAAAACTAAAATGTAAATGTTTATTTTTATATGAAATGAGACACTGGTCAACAACAAGACGTTACTGCTGGTGGAAAAGAGGAAGAAGACGACAGGAAGTTGTGGGAAATGAGGTGTGGTTGCTTTAAGCTGTGAAGCTTTAACTTCTATTTTTTAGTTGTTTTTTCTTTCAGATGGGCTTTTTATTGTTGTATTGCAGCTTCGCTTCTGCTTCCAACATGAATTTCTCCTATGGGAGACCAATAAATTATTTTATTTCTTTTAAAACATTTGAGCTGCATTCAGTTGCGTCTACTATCTCCTCTTTAATTCAAATAAATGTCAGATTTTGAATTTAAATGTTTGGTAAAAATGAACTTTCCGCAGTACGTTGTGTTAATTTCTTATTCATTTTGTCAAACCTCCAAGAGTTTTTAGAGCACTTAAAAAAACTGAAAGAAGAAAAAGACAGGAGCGGGAACTATTTCCCAGAATGCTTAGCGGCGTGTTTGTTACATTGATCTCTTGTTTTAATGGAAAATGTTTATTTTAATGAAATTGTAAAGTCTGAGGATAATGCACAGCAGGTGGATTTTCATTTTCAAACCATCTTCAAATGTTTTACGTATTTAATGGATGAATTTTGCATTTCCAACATAATTGTGAACATTTGTATTGTCAACTAAACTTTGCTGACACTGAATGCAGTTCCAGGAAACCTCACAGGAAGGAAGTGAATAAATAACAAAAACTGCAGACAACGAGCTGACGGTCCACTCCATCCTCATGTTGGCGCTCACCATTTCGTCTTCATGGTTCGGAGGTATTTGGATGCCAGCGATCAGCTGCTCGCTCTGCTGCGGAGGCTCTCATGGAGTCCTGAGTTTCTCCAGCACCGATACCTTTACAAATAAAGGAGAACAGCTAGAGATCATGAAACAAGGAGGAACGGAAATCATGGCCAGAAAAAAACATCTGCAGGAAGAAAACAGAAGTTCAGATTGATGCATCAAAGTTTCACACCGAAACTAAAGACATGTTCATGTCTCTTTTACTGGATTGGATTTCTGTCTCCAACCTCAACAACTAAAGGTTGCTCAACTTTAGTTGAGCAACCAGCTGCAAATATTATGACCAGATGAGAATCAGTATGAAACGGTTTTCTACTTCCTTTGATTTGATTTTTCTGGAAATCTTAAAGGAAGCTCTTGAGACCAAAAACTCACGACTGGATTGTCAGTAATTATTCAAAAACGATTCGGAAATTAAACACAAAATGAACCCAATGAGCAGAACCAGCAGAGTAACGAAGGCCTGGAGCTCAGGATGATCTAAAGAGATGAAGAAAAGAGGAAATGATGCAGAAACATGTGCATTCCTGACTGCAAGCCAGTTTTTCTCGAGGGGCAAATAGATGCAGGGTGTGATGAACAAGAGCTTTGGGTTTTATTGTGTTGTTTATATGTTCAAATCATCCTGATTGGATGATTCCAGATCATTAAATTATGCACATCATATATTCAATAACTGTACAATGTTACTTTTCTTATGACGCACATTATTTTAGGTTTGTGTGAATTTGCATGCTTCGATCTGCCTGACAACACGGCTCTATTCTATTCTAGTCTATCTTTTGTTTTTTATGACACAGCGCATGCACATTGAGTTTTTCCATTGGTACCAAGCTCTTGCACCAGTTTACTTAGAAACCGAAACCCGCTCTCTGAGCTGTCTGGTGGCAGTTGGAGGTTTTGACACAATAAACTTTCCTGTAAACGGAGCGTGAATAACTGTTAGAGAAACTAGAATAAGCCAGAAAGCATTCAATAAGAGCTCAAAACTTCCTACTTTCAATCAAAATGACCACAGGAAATCTAATACGACTCTAAGTCGTATTAGGTAGTCTATATAGTCTATATAGGTAGTCTACACCATATTCTGATAAATAAGATCAGAATATCTGAGGGTTATGGCCATAAAAATAGGTCAAAAACTGAGACAAACTTTCTGGGAAGAGAACTAAGGAAACCCAAAGCGTCATAATCTGTTGCTGAAAAGTTACTTGTGAGTTAGTTTTGTCTCATTTAAAGTGTAGCAAGATTTACTCTGAGAACTGAACCAAAAATGCTGAATAATTCTGTGTTTTTGCACAACATGAATATAGAATTAAATATTGAAAGTCAGGCTGTAGATCAGCTTCAGTACTTTTGTATTTTCAGCAAACGGATGAAAAAACCTTTTTAAATGAAGCTGGACATGGAAACGGTTTCAGACAGGAAATGAATTACGTTTCTGAGGCTCATATTTTAATACATTTCAAAGGATTTTATGAAAGAATCACAGAGTTAGTATCTTGAAGAAGAAATGTGGAGTAAAAAACGGACAGGACAGAAAAACAGTCTTTTCCTGTCAGTGCTTGATAAAGTTAAATTACATATTTCACTCCCAAACTGACGCTGGAGCAGCGACTGGCTCTAAATACAGAAATTATGCATTTAGCCAGATTTCAACAACAAACTTGTTGAAGTTTGTTGCTTCAACAATCTTATCTGAAAAACGGATCCAGTAAATGGATCCGCTGCGCTGCATGGGATAGACCGCACTTCATGTTCTCATGCTGTGAAAACAGTAAGCATGTTTCACCGGTAAGGAATAAAAACAGCCAGTTATCCAGCCAAATACAAGATGTATTTTAGATATATTTTTAAAACAACACACTACAGAAATACAGCAGCACAAACCCAAACTGACCTGATAAAATTAGTCAACATGCTGCTCCAGATCCATCTTCCAGGCTGCAAAATGATCCAAACCGGTGGATTTTAATGCACAGAGCGCCGAGTGAGCAGCTCCCCCCAGCTTGATTCACGTCGTCGTGTAAAACACAACAGGAAGCAGATAAGAGGCGAAACCTCGCCCTCAATCACTGAGAGGAAAATAAAACTGCTGCAGAAAAAGCGACACTTTAATTCATAAAATTACATTTAGTTTTTCAGGGAACGTCTTTCTTTAGTCTGCAAAACATATTTAGTTTTTCAGGGATGCATAATCTGAAGTTCAGATTAAATTTATGCTGCGTCTGTTGTTTCCCTCCTGGCCTAATATTTCTGTCTCGCTGCTGCCCAGAAGCTCCTGGGATCTTTATCTTTATGCTCTCTAAAGCAGAAGTCATAAAATCCTGCTGTCAGACTGAACATGTTGGATTAGCAAGAGTAAACACAGTACTTCGTGTTTCAATCAGTAGGTCGTAAACACGAACTGCTGAAATACTTTGGAAGTCAGAAAATACAACATAAACTCAAGATGTTTCACCTCTGACCTCTGACCTGCCCTCACTGACTCATCATCTGGCATGTAAGCATCGTATTTGTGTCAGGTAAAATGGAAAGTGAAAGAACAAATTGCTTCATCAGCAGTGATTCACACTGTGCTGCTCTTAACCTTTTGAAGAGATGAAGTAAAAAAATGGATTATTTTTATCCAAAATCTCACTGCAATCGGCTCCACCGAGAAAAAGCCAACAGCTAATTGGTTGTTTCTTGGTTAAAATAGCCAATAAGCTGCTTTAACTTATTGGTTATTGTGTCTAAATGAGTGTTTTAAACATAATTAATAGTGTTGTAATCATATTTAATAAAGGAATTTTGGTGTTTTAAGAGTCAAACTGGCTGCTGGAAAAACTCTATTTCAACCAGAACTGTGTGCTTTAGTCAGATGAGACTGAAATGTTGTGTTTTCTCAGTGGCAAACATTTCAGGTGAACTTTGGGTAAATATTGGGAAAAGCACGATGCATGTAGCTAAGCCCGCTGGAGGATTTGTGTTTCTGGCATTTCCCTGTAAATATCTAAATAAAATATAAATAAATATAATTAAGGAAAAATATAATTTTTCCTTGATTTATTAAACACAGTCAACTAATTTTCACAACAAAAACAGCCAATAGCATCATTTTGTTGCTGAAGGCTGACTTTATTTAGTCAGTCTTTATTTAGTTGGTCTTTATTTTGTCTGAGTTTATTTTGTCGGTCTTTATTTTATCGGTCTTTATTTAGTCGGTCTTTATTTTGTCTGTCTTTATTTAGTCAGTCTTTATTTTGTCGGTCTTCCCGCAGCTCATTAATGGAGCAGGCGTCACATCAGGGTGTGTCTGGTTGAGTTGACGCTGCTGGGTGTGAATGGTCCGCTGTCCCTCTCATTTCCGGTCGGAAAATAAACACATCCCAAACTGCCCGCCTTAGTGAAGGAAGGTCTTTAATTTTTCGGTCTGTGAGCCGCAGCTCGTCTCGACATGGGGAACTGTCTGACTGTGGGGCCCAACGAGGCGCTCGTGGTGTCCGGTAGGTTTCCTGCCTCTTGTTATGCTAACGCAGCATGCTAGCTGCCGCGGGAAAAACAACAAATAACGGTTTTTATGGATCTCCTGGGTTTCGGCGGCGAACTGGGGAAGAGAGAAACGTTTATTTCGCTGCTTATGGAGCATTTTGTCTGCTTGTTAATGCTCCGTTCAGCTTTAATTACCGCTATGTTAGCTTTAGCTACCAGAATGCTAACGCGAGCTCCCCATGGTAGCTCGCCGTTAATGAGACACGTGACCAAATGAGCTCTGCGACCCATTTGGACCCGGTACATAACGGCTGCAAGCATCTGAGCACAATAACAGCCACAATAACAGCCAATAAATCTGATCACTGTTGGAATATTTATTTATTTATTTATTTCGCTGAGAATAAAATTTCCAAGTCTTTATTTCTGTAAATTATGATGATTTACGAACGAAAAAATAATAAATGAAATCGAAAAATAATTTAAACACGACTTTTAATATTACATCTGAAAAGTGGGCTTAATAATTTCTTCAAGGTTACTTTCAAAAGCTACTTTTAACCTGAACAGAACGTATTCTGATTTATTCAGTCTGCTGCATGCAAACATTTCCTTACAGTTTTATCATTTTAAAATGTAAATACATATTTTTGTAAAGTATGTAGTAATTTCTTCTACATAAATGAAGAAGAAACACAGATTTTTGTTTAGAAGCAGATAAGCAGTCAAACTGAACCAAGTACAGGTTTTTAGTATAAAATAAAATCATAGAAGCAATAAATGCATCATAATAATAATAAAATTGACCCTAATTTTCAAGCTTGTATTTGGGTGATGGCTGCATGAGAAACGGATCTTCCATAAAGATGCAAAGGTCTGAAAATCAGACACTCCATCGTGAGAGAGGAATCATCTCACTTTTGCCAACTTGTCAAGTTTTAAGACAAAAATATCAGCATAAGCCGATAACTGCAATCGCTGCGCTCCTATAAAAGCTCATTTTGCTTTCATAAAGGTCGTGTTTCGTTCCCTGATCTTCAGCAGTGAAAAGTTGAGACGACGATGTGCTGGTTTTTGTTTCTCCGCCGTCTCATCGTGTCTAAATGTTTTTCATGCAGGCGGCTGCTGCGGGTCCGATACGAAGAGCTACATCGTCGGCGGCTGGGCCTGGGCTTGGTGGCTCGTCACCAACTCTCAAAGGTAAAAGTGTTTCTGAAGCAGCGAAGGCCCGGTTCTGTTGCAGTGATCTTCATCAGAATGACTGCGTCCACTAGTCCATTATCCAGAGGCTCGAAAAAGGAAGTAGAAGCACATAAACCATCTAAAACTTCTCTAGATGTGTGTCAAATGTAAAGCAGTTGGCAGCCTGCAAAAGTTAAAGTCTCTCTGCATGTAGAGATATTTTAGTCAGGACCATAAGAATGAAAACCCGACTCTCTTCAGCTCCAGCAAATGTTGCTGGATGATGAATCGTTTTTGCAATAAACGATAACATTGATGTTTGAGACAATTTTCAAGTAATAAAATTCAAGAAGACATTCTTAAAGATCAATAAATTTTAATTAGCATTTAACACTGGAAGTGGAAGAGATTTTAAATATTTAAAATAAGTAAACAAAACAACAGAAACAGCAAATAAAATTAATCATAAAGTCTCTGTAAACAATCCTTCAAAAGGCCGGTTGAAAACTTTAATCATCCAGAGTTTAGTAGAGAAAAATGATGAATTATGGAAATTATTGCAGTAGTTTTGATTTATCATGCAAATCATTACTTTGACCTTCAACAGCAAGTCTTAACTTTAGTTAAAATGGTAAAGAATCAACAAAAGTCTCTTTAATGAATAAACATGATAAGCAATGCAGGTTTCATCAATTTCTCCTAGTTTTATGGAATAATTGCACCAAAATTCCATCAGATTTTCAAATCAATGACTGAATCAGGTTTTTATATAACATATTTCAGCTCAAAAAGTTTTACATAATAAAAACACAACAATTGAGAAACCAGGAAAAAACATCACCTTTCAAACAAAACATTATTCTGCTTCGATTCGCCTTCATTTTTATATTTTTGTAACTCTGAAGGTTTTTCTGCACATTATGTTTGATTCTACTGGTTTCTACCCAAACCAGCAGAAACTCAGGCGGATTCTTCAAATGTTTGCACATTTAATTGCACGAAGCAGGAAAAGGAGAGTTTGCAGGTTCCTGACTGGAATCATTTTCTTCCATTCGGGTGAATCGGTGCAGAGGCAGAAACGTTTTCTGAAGGTCACTGACGAGTTAAGAGTTTCTGTCGTCTGTTCAGGTTGAGTCTGGAGATCATGACTCTGCAGCCGCGGTGCGAAGACGTGGAGACAGCAGAGGGCGTGGCCATCACTGTGACGGGCGTCGCCCAGGTAACCTGGACTCACCTGTTAGCATCACCCACCGCTGGACGTGGGCATGTTTCGCTCTCCAGACTTTATTCCTGAATCTGTTGTTCTTAAAGATGTAATCTCTGAATTTATGAAGAGTAAAGAGTTTTTCTATGTTGATTTTATTTATTTAGATTCTTTGGTTAAACTCAATTTGTTTCGCTGTAAAAACACAAAATCTCACCAGGTATTTTTTGTCAGGTTTCTAGTGTAAATATCTTAGAAAATTTGAAAAACAGCAAAAGTCCGTTAAAGTGACTTTTCAGGAAGTATTGGAGCAAAGTCAGTAATTCCTTAAGACTGAGGAAAATGTTCTGATTTAATTGGCAGATCAAATAATCTGCCAGTGGAAATAAAACGTTTTCATCAATACTAAGGAATTATTAAAACAAACTCAGTTTCTTGCTAGAATTTCATTTCTTAGTTAGTTTTTCTTATTTTAAATTTCCTCTTGAAACTTGACAAAAAATACTTGGTGAGATTTTGCAGTGTAGATTTGATTTTTTTAAGATAAAAATTTATTATTCGATTTTGTTTCTGTTTTTATTATCGTTATTTCAGTCATCGATTCATGATAAAAAGCACTTCGAACTGCCTTGTTGCTGAAATAAGATGACAGATAAACTTGATTGATTCATTATTAATCCGATTGATTGTTTCAGCCTTAACCTCGACGTTAAAAAAAGTTTCTAATATCTTTTTCTGAGTGATCACTGGATTCTTCAGCCGGTGATAAACGTCAGAGCTTTCTGTGTTTTTGCGTTGTGTGGGTTTGCGTTGTGTGTTTTTGCGTTGTGTGGGTTTGCGTTGTGTGTTTTTGC